>CATKUM010000185.1:0-136711 GCA_949786405.1 Onychomys arenicola | reverse complement strand
GTATAGGTACTACTACGTTGTAGGTGACTGGTGGCTGTGCAAACGGAAATATATATATATATATATATATATATACATACACGAAGGTAGATGCATGCATATGGTATATACGCATGAGTCTGGGCAACCCTGCACGCCAGGTAAGAAGGAAGTGTACACGCAAACGTGCAAATACTATACCGGCGTGATCGTGGCGGAGCATTTCTGAGTGGACGATTCACAGCTCGCAGGCGCAGAGCATGTTAGTGTGCATCGATCAATGGATAAAGCCGTGCTCTACCAGATCAAAGAACTCTGAACTCCCACGTAGATAGATACTCAGACACACTAAATATCACATATGTATGATTGATATTGTAAAGAGTAAAGTTTGCGTACTTAGTAAGCTGCCCACGTCATGTGGACATATAAATATAAGTGTATCTATATATATATATATATAAAATTACATATATCTCTTTGTTTGGGCGTCTCTTTAAAAGCATATCGTGAAGTTCGAGACAAATACATTTCTGTATGGAGATACACCAGTGTACACATATGAGCGCATGTGCATTCAGCCATTTCAATGTATCGCCCTTTTTTTTGTTGCGTGTGCATGAGTGACTCTACTCCCTTAGAGAAACCCCCTCAAAAACTCACACCTATTGGAGAAATAAGCAAATCTATGTGTGCACGGCTGTCGGTGTACTGTTTTTTGTACTAGTAGACAATTGTTATAGCACACTCATGGGCTGTCCACGAGAGCGTAGAGCGGATGTTTTCAATTGTTGGGCAGTATCTTCTTGAATGGGAAGCACTTGCACTTCCTTGTTCACTGTAACGTTTTTCCTGCTTAGCTGTTTCTCAAGCTCCATGCGATGTTCATCACAGTATTCTTTCTTTTCGTTCCTGTTGTGGGCAAGCTTGCGCCTACGTTCTGTATGAATGAGCAGCAAATATTGCAGTCGCTTTTGCTGAGGTTGTTTTTTCAACCAACACAGACGCGCGCATTTGTCCGACTCTAGACGCGCGAACTTCCGTCACATATGGACTCTCCACAGCTGTTGTCTTGTGACCATCACAGACAGGCGGATGGATATTGAAATTGTGTCTCTTTCGCTCAATCAAAGTCGGAGACTTGTGCACGACAAGGAATAGCCTTTCACACTGCAGAACCCCCTGGAGGCCAACGAAACGTGTATATCTACTCGAGGCATTCACTAACAGAGATTCTTATGTCCTTTTAGCGAACCAGATAAGAAAGAAGGTGTAAGAACGGGGAAGTCTTTCTAATAGCAGTGGAATCCGTCAGCTCCTGCCGGTACATGTCCAAGTTACGACGGCGACTGCTATACCTGGAACAACTTGGTGGTGCACCTCGGGAAAATCATGTTTGCGAGACCTGACTTATACACAGGCAGTAAAACTACGTACAAAGAAACTCATTTTTCTATACGTGCCTACACAAATATGCAAATGTTTGACATGAGATTGGCGATGAGATCCCAGCTGATCATCCTCACAGTCACACATATGGGAGTAGTTACGTAGGCAGAAAGAAAGGGGTGTAAAGTGACAAATAGACACATGGAGTTGTCAAACTTGTGCGGAGACATTCTGTTATTTTGCGGCTGGAAGCAGCACACGTACGAGTGACTGCAGCTTCATTTAGTGGTACCGTCGGCATCTTAGGACAGAGTCATTCACATTTTAGCGCTCGCAAATATCGCTGGAAACTGTTGCAGCCTGATTTCACCTCTGGGAGCTCAAGAATGCACACGTAGTTTTATGTCTACTCAGGCGCGCATTAACATGTGTCACAGGGATAGTGAAATATGATAGACGAATAAAGGCGCTCCTCAAACATTCTGTCTGAAGTATTCACCGAGCAATCAGTCAGTCCATACCTTGACGTAGCTTTCTTCAGAGACCATCAATCTGTTGTCTATATATGTTTTGGTCTTCAATGATTATACATATGTTCACTGTGACAAAGGTTCTCGTAGGCGCGACCACACAATGCAACGTCTTATTGTTTGTGGATGGGGGGAGAGCAGAACTGTAGTAGTGGACATCCTGAACACTAAACTCTTTGTCTGCTTCGCACAGAACTTTCACATGTACGAGTAAGTGGCGTCTCCGGTGTGCTTGGATTCATCGTCTACATGTTTCCTTTGCTTGGTGCTGACAGATTTTCCCACAGCACTATTCTTCATTGCACAAATATACAACGATTCTCTCTTGCTTATACCTCCTTGAATCGGCAAACTGCACTTAAGGTATTCACTGGTACAACGTAGTAGCCTTTTGATCGGTTTTCGTTACTCAAATGTCAACAGAAGCCCTCGTCCCATCTTGAGGACCTCTACATATTGCAGCACCGCGGTGTGCCATTCGTTATTTTCAGCATTGTAGATCTGACGGTGCAGTGTAGCCTGTTATTGCTGCGGATCGATTCAGGTAGAGTGATCGCTTCCTCAGTACATTATCGCTCGAACATTACCGCAGTTTTCGTCCGTCGCAGGTGCAGTGCTGACGTGCAATAGGACCCGGCCAGCTTGTGTGTCGTCTATAGCAAGGACAGTAGAACCGTTTACTGGCATGAAAGGGTTGTGCGTCCACCTTTTGCGAGGAAGTAGAGTGTTTTCAATTTCATTGAAATTCTGTACATATTTCACAGTATGTTTTTGCTACACGGCGAACTTCAATTCTACGGAAGTACGATTTTGTTGGTGCACGGTCTTTTTGGCTGAGGCACACACTCAGGGAAGGGTGAACAACAAAGCTTCACTTCGCATACTCCAGAGAGAATAATCTAAAGTTCGTGCGGTCTCAATAGTAGACACTGCAGAGCGAACGGACCCCCGCGTTGAAACGGCCACCTCGAAACTTGCGATAAAAAATGGATTTCGGGCTCTGGCTGTAATGCCGTGTGCGTGGTTAGATGCGGCAGGATACAGTCAAATAGTAATTCGCATTACAGGAGAGCGCAACAGCCGTCACATGATGAAATATTTGCAGTGCTGCAGCTGTAGAGGGCTCACAATATGTCACAGAGATCCGTTTCTCACAAAGATATACAACGATATGGACATTGCCACATACGGCCGTATAAAACACCAGTGAACAAACACAAAAATATAGGCACACGAGTACAGGTGTGCCCGTGTGTGCCTGTACGTAGTATATTTCTCTATAGATACAACATGTACGTAGATCGATCCGCCGGCACACCTACACAGTATACCTGCTGATGAAGCTGATCCCAAAGTTCCCCGAGTATATCCCGTGGAAGCAGGCGCCTGGAGTCTGCGCTTCTTTAGCTCTTGAATTTTCGTATACTGGACTACATTCACTATGCAGCTTTTATTGGAGTGAAAGTACACGTGCAAAGGTTTGCACACACACACACACACACACACACACACACACACACACACATTAGACGACCTGCGAGGTTGAGTATCTGCTGCTGCAAGTGATAATTATGGGGGACTGTGCAGACGTACATGCCTGAAATTTTTCAGGCAAATGTGCAGGCGTGCAAACTCTACAACAGTCTTCTCTCCATGGGCTTCAATGCGGTAGAAGATATCCATGCAGCAGCACCAGTAGAGGTGATTCCGCAGGGGCAGCACTTAGAAGAGTAGCATCCACCGTGCGGCTGGGTTGTTGCAAAACTCTCATTTAGGCGGCTCTGCCTGAGCTCGCATGCTGTGGCTTTACAGACCAGGTTGAAAAAGGAAGACGGCTTCCTACACTGAATTTTGAGCCCACCTTCCCACGCACCAGAACATGCATATGTACTTCTACACATGCACACGTGGGACAGAGGTATATGAAGAAACTGATGTGTGCACTTCGAAGTTTTCAGACGAGCAAAACCTACAGGGAAAAAGAGTCTGTTTCAATGAATTTTAAACTGCGTGCGCCCGCGGCACCTTCTGCAGCGCTGGTGAGTCTCTCGTAGAGAAATAACCTGTTTGCACGAACCGAAGACTAATCGGGGCACCAGGCAGACAGGCACGTTAATGAAAATCTGTGCCAGTCAATGCTTGAAACCTGTGATCGGGATTAAAGAGAAACCTTGCACAAATGAATAACTCCCACGAAACTGTACGGATGCAATTCTAAATCATAGACAGGGTTTTAATGTAAATTGGACATATCAAGCAGGCGCCGCACAGGGGCCTAGCTGAAAAATACAGTGGGTGGGCGCGCGATTACACTCACCACGCAGGCTCCTCACCGGACGAAAAAGTTACTTAGGACTGTAGAACAATCACGATTAAAATGGACACACAATCAGAGATGAATAAGAACTTTCATGTTTAGTCAGGAAACCTATATACATACAGATATCAGTATCTTCATCGAGTAGCGCCCCTTGACAGAACCGCAGATTCACACCCGATACGTTTGTATACGTCTCTTTGTGGATGTATAGTTCTGAGTGCGCAGCACGGACGGATGGAGCTGATTCACCCACTCTAACATAGAGGCATTTCTGTAGCCGTCGTGTGACACCTTTTGTGTATATATGAACGTGCACGTACACGGCTGTGCATTCGTTTGCGTGGTAAACGTTCGTGAACCACTTCCTTGCTGAACTGAGCGAAACAAAGTATGTCTCTCACTAAAATTCAGATACCTACTCATAAAGTCGTGTATTGATTCATTCAACTTCTGTTTTGCTCCCTCTTTCAACGCGTGTTCACACGAATCACAGATCAATCATGTGCGAAGAGTGCAAGAACGCCGCATGTTCTTGCACTATCGGTGCTTCTCTACGAATCCCTGGAAAAATGTAACAGACGCAGTCCAAATGCTGCGTCTACGGAGATATTGGCTCGTTGTGGAACGCCTACACAGCAAAACTGCAAATCCCAGTATAATCCCTTTTCCATCTTGCTTTGCCTCGGTACTACCGATGCCACTTTTCTTTCTCTTCTACCTTTTTGCAAATGAACGCAGCAGCAGGCTTTTGCTGGTCTACGCTTTTCGAAACCGTCCATGCCGAAAATTATTCACCTTGCACCGAAAATTTCGCTTTTTTCAGACATTATACAAACGTGTGCGCCTCCTAAACTACTAAAACAACATAAATAATATACAACGATCTGGTCTTTCTTCGCTTTACTTCATCAGTAACACTGCAACTGCATCTTCATGTGCAACTGCTGTACTTGTAGGCTCGAAGCGACTGCCGTTGCAGCTGCCGTAACGTCTTTGTGCTGTTGCCAGGTACACCGACCTCCACAGCTCTACCACTCCACACGACTGCTGCTGCAGCTGCTGCCATCCACATTTTTTGAAGAACACGTCATAGTACCTATCAGTTGCTACACCTTGTCACGTTGAAGAAGACCTCCTCTACAGCGCGGAGCTTCTGTTGCTTCTGCTCCGCTCCGTTGCTGCTGGAATATTATTGCATTCACTCTTTACGTACACGGAAACGCTTGTATACGTGCAGTACACAAATACATTTGTATATGTATGTATACTCGTGTATAGGTAGGTCAGTTGTTGACTGATGTAGATAGGTAGAAGTATACTTTCCGAAAGATATATTAGTGTAACATCCCGTTGTTGCTGTCGTGTGTATTGGTTTAGCTATCCAGCTCTGCTGGTACACGCAGCTCTGTATGCAGGGGTCAGACCGACGTTTCCGACCAGGTACAAGGGAGCCGGAGTAGTTTTCATGTATTGTGTGGAAAGAGAACTTGGAAACGAATATACAAATACGAGTTACAGATAAATCAGTGTATATTCCTGGCAGACGGCTACATATTGTAGATAATCCATCGGCTCTTTTTCAAACAGAGGGTAAAATGGAAAGAATGCAGAAAGAGCCGAAGCAGATGTTGAAAGATTTGCAGAGAATTAGACCCTCAGGAGCCTCAAATGGCAGGTAAAAAAATAAAGCACGATAGCCTGATGATTTTGGAGGTCAGCGACAGAAGGCTAATGATGTCTCTGACTATGTAGCTGAAGAAGCAAGAGAGCACGAACTGTTGCTCCATGAGGAAGGCATCCCACGCCTCCGAAGAGTTAGGCTACCGCCTAGATAGATGGTTCCATGTGTCTGGATCAATTCTGCTGCCTTCTTGAGTAGTGCTGGTGGCAACAAAAAGTAGAGGATAATTCAAAGATATGTTGAAAGAAGAAAGATCACTGAAACATAGGTTGATGAGAAGTCTGTATCTTGTCCCCGTGGATGTACACGCACATACTTGTGGCTATGTTCTGTATACGTGTCTTATACCGGAGTACAGCTAGAGTGGAGGGAAAGCCGAGGAGAATGACGAGAGAGAGAAGAGGCTTGTTAAGGGCGGAGTAGCAGAAGCAGAAGTTTACAAAAGAGGTGTGTTGCCCTCTTCTGCGAATATGCGTGCAGCATTGCGAGACGGAGAATCGTAACAAGACAGAGGGAAGATGCATACGTATGAGAGCCGCGTTGGCGTCTCCGAATGAAGCGAACCTGCAGCAGAGCAATCCTCAAGCCCCAGAAACATTGCTCTTCATTGGGCATTGTGATTAACCTACTGTACAACTTTGTTTCTCAGGAGCATACCGTGAATATTGTGAAAGGCCGCTATTGCTGCGGCTTGCTTCCTCCAAGCAGTCATCTAGATGGCTGTGCAGTAACAGCAGCTGATCCGTGCAGACAAGCGCGGCGCTACTCACTGGAGAAGAAATTTGTTCGAGTGCGGCCGGGTTGAAATAAAAAGAGGAGGCCTCTAAACAGTCATTCCTTCTGTGGTTCTCGCTATACTCCGCGTCTCGCGGCTGAAGAAGCGCTGCTACCAGCCCATCTCTCCGCGCAGTCTCATCTCTTTCTTGTGACGGAGAGACGCGAGTGAAACCTCAAGGGACATATACGAGTAGAAGGTGGCACCGAGTGTTTATACGTATACGTAGTCCCCTATGTGATGTATACATATATATATATATATATATATATATATATATATATATATATATATATATATATATATATAGGTGTGCATAGGGAAGTGGGTTCACGCAGAAGGGGATAAGCAATAAGAATAGATATGTCGTACGAGAAAGCCTGCTTTGGTTCGTTAGAGAGAAGGGTAATTGAAAAAAAGGCCAAGAGAGCCTCTGAGAGCAGCAGAGAAGCCGCAGAGCTGCTGTTGGATGCTTAGTAGCTGCGCGCAGATGCAACGCATCAGAGAGAGCAGAGGCGCTTTCCAGTTGCTAAGAAGGATGAATTTGCTGCTGCTAAGTCCTCCTTTAGACTTTGTTCTCCCCTTCTTCACAGCGTTCATGTAAGTGCTGGTGCGGCTGTTGCTCATGCCCGCTGCTGGTGAGGCCTCTGACATTCCGGGTGTTCATACTTCTCCTTTCGAAAGTCCTCCTCGTCGTGCAGCAACGCTTGTTGAAGCAGGGTCGCCTGCACAGACCCTGCCATCCAAGAGGCTTGCAGCTTCAATATGAGCTGGTGCCCCCTCTGCAGAAGAGAAAACCGCAGCAGCTGTCGGCAGCCCCCCGTCTGCTCCCGACACGGGCATTGCCGATAGCGGCACTGCCGACAGCTGCACTGCCGACAGCTGCAGTGCCGACAGCTGCAGTGCCGACGGGTCCACTGCCGACAAACACGTCAAGTGGTTCGAGACATTGGAGGTAGTGACGTCTTCTGAGGAAACGCTGACTGCCGACAGACTGCCTGCTGACAGATACGTATCTGATAAGGTTGCTGCTGACAGCCTGCTGGGCGAAGGATGTGCTACTACTTGAAGATGTCCTGCTGGGAACTCAGCGACGACAGGCGTGGAAGAGGCTAGCTGTTGCCCTGAGCTGTGGAAAAGGAGAGGATGAGGCTGAGGCTGGTGATGGGAAGGTGTGGCAACTTGAGGGTGCTGCAGCTGCTGCAGCTGCTCGGGCAGCAACGGCGCTGGCAGGGCAGGGGCTGCAGCAGCAGCACCGAGAGGAAGCGACGCATCAGTTGCATGTGGAGATGAAAGAGACGTCTTTCTCAAGTTGTCCTGCGACAACCAGGGCTGCTGTGGGGCTCTTGGAGGTTGCCAAGAAAGAGTATCAGAGGGATTAGATAGCATCAGGCAGTAGCCTGGCTGCTGCTCTTGTTGCGGACTGCAAGCAGGCTCGTTCGCGTCGAAGACGACCGACGTTTGCTGCTGCTGGTGCTCCGGAGACAAGCCGTGCGGAAACTGTGGCCGGGTGTATATTGAATGTGGTGGATGCTGTTGCGGGGGCTGCGCATAGCCGGCGAACTGGAGTTGCTGATGTGGCTGCACAGGCTGATTTGGTTGCTGTTGAGGTTGCACAGACTGTTGTGGCTGGTGCTGCTGTTGAGGCTGCAGAGGCGGTTGCTGTTGCTGTTGCGTAGGGAGCTGCTGGTGCTGGCACTGCGGGGACACGTGCAAGGGCTTTTGTGAGGGCAGCTGCTGCGAGTGGAGCAGGTGTTGGTGAGCGACTTGCTGGGGCCGTGAGTCCCACTGTTCTTCCTGCTGCTGCAGGTGGACGTGCTGCTGCAAGTACAATTGCTGCGAGCGCTGAACCTCTAAGTGTTGCTGTTGCTGCCGCACGTGCTGTTGTCGTTGTTGTCTTTGTTGTTGTTGTTGTTGTTGTTCAACTGTTATTTGCTCCACCTGTTGCGGCAGCTGCTGCTGTCGTGCAGGAGATAACGTTCTTGCTGTTAATGGAGCTCGTCTGCGGCTATCGCGGGTGATAATGCCTGCCTGTCGCGTCGCAGTAAGGCGAGCCAAGATAGCCAGTTCTCGGGCACGAGTATTCCCATACTTGTTGACGGGGAAGTACTTTGCTATTTGTCTGCTGTTTAGAGACCAGCTGGCAACCCAACGATGGCCTGCTTGATCGTAGCGCACTCCAGGGATCTTCTGGCGGCGAAAGACGTCTTGTTCCTTCTCATACTCGAGCCAGTGCTGGTGCGGGGCTACCTGCTGATACTCCTGCAGCTTCTGTTGCTGTCGGCTGTGCAGCGCCATAGTTTCCTCGGGCTGCTGCTTCACCGCATGATGCTGCTGCTGCTGCTGATACTGCTGCATCGTTGCACATTGTTGGAGGTGGTGATGGTGCTGCTGCTGCATCGGGTTAGAAACCTGCTCTGAGAGCGACTGCTGCTGTTGCTGCTGGGCTAGCAGGTGCTGCTGCTGTTCAAGCGGAGAGTGGTGCTGCCCGCACACCAGCTCCCCACCCTGCTGCTGCGTCCCGAGATGCTGCTGTTGATAGCCTCCCTGCTGTGGCGGTAGTATGTACTGTCGCTGCTGATTCAACTCATGGTCTTGCTCCTGATGCTGCTGCTCCAAGTAAAACCGCTCTACTCTTCCGTGCTGCAGCGGGAATGCCTCTTCTCGCAGCTGCTGTTGTTCCAGCGAAGATAGCTCCTGCTGCATTTGCTGCTGTTGCCTGATGTGATCCGGGAGCAGCTGCTGAGGGTCGACGTCCTGCTGCTCTTGCTTCCCCAGATGCCGCTCTAGGAGTTTCTGCTGCTGTTGCTGCAGCAGTTGCTGCTGCGCAAGAAAACTTTCCTTCAAATTCCCGTCGAGCAGCTGATCAGCTTGCCGTCCGTGTTGTTGCTGTGGCTGCGCCACGTCTCGCTGCTGCTGCTGCAATACATACCTTCCATCTGCTACTGATGATGCTCCCTGCAGCTGTCCTTCCTGCAGCACAGCAGCAGGCGAATCAAGCCCCAGTCGCGTTGCGGAAGCCTGACTGGGCTGGTGCTGCGCCTCGTGCTGCTGCTCCATATGGTGCAGATGCTGCTGCTGCTGCTGTAAGTGCTGCGGTATTTCATCTCCTGCTTCTTGTTGCTGCACGATATACAGTGAGGGATACGCGTCCATAATCCCTACCTGCTGCTGCTGCCGGCCATTCTCATGCTGCTGCTGTTGCCGCTGAAGCGGTGGTAAAAGAAGTGACGACTGCTGCAGTCCGTCGTCCAACGAAGACTGCAACTGTTCAGGTTTGCACCTTTCTTCCCTGGCAGTCAAAGAAGAGGAATCCTGCTGCTCAGTACACGCTCCAGCGTCTTCTGGAAGCGCCCTACTTCCAGTGCTGTGTCTTGATGATTCAAACATTTGTGACTGCATCTGCGGCTGCTGCTGCTCGTGCTGCTGTTGCTGCCCGTGCTGCTCGTGCCGCTGGTAAGTGCGCTGCTGCTGCTGTTGCTGCTGCTCCTGCCGCTGCTGCTGGTGCATCTGCTGGTTGCGCTCCACCATCTGCTGCTGCTGCAGGTTGTGCGGTAGATGCAGTGGGTGCGAACAGTCAAGCCGACGGTGCTGCTGTAATTGCTGGCTAAGCTGCTGCAGCTGCGGTTCCTGCTGGAAGTACAGCTGCTGCTTGGGCGGCGACAGCAGTTGGTAATCCTCCTCGTAGGAGCGAGGCTGCTGCTGCATGTGCTTCCACGACGTTGGCTTCGCTTGCTGAGTCGTTTGTTCCTCTGGCAGCTGCTGCAGTTGCAGAGGCAAATTCACCTGCTTCTCTTGTTCTGATGAAATTGTTGTAGCAGAAGAAGGCTGCTGCTGCTGTCTGCTCCCTGCGCGAGCCGAGACGAATTGCTCATAAGACGTTTCCCCATAGTGATGTGCCTTCGCATCTTTGAATGCCAGCTGCTGCTGCTGCGTCTGCCCTGCAGGCAGACGTTGCTGCTGCTGTTCCAGTTGTTGCATCTGCAGAGGTCGGTGTTCCCAGTGGGAAGCATGTGGGAGCTGCTGCTGCAGCTGTTGCTGTTGCGCATGACTGCCTGTCGGTAGCTGCGGCTCACTTTCGCCTGCTCGAAGAAGTATTGCTGATGCACACTCCTGCAGCTGCTGCTTCCTCGTTGCCGTGGAGTTCTGCTGCTGCGCTGAGAGCAGAGACCCTTCTAAAGCAGAGGCCTCAAACGTCTCTGCTGCTGCAGCAGCAGCAACAGCAGGAGAAGCTGTAGTTGCAGTAGTGGCACTGGGGGCAGCAGCAGACACGGAACCACGAGGAAATCCTGCAGGAAGAGCAATACCTGAAGGATCTATAGCGGAAACAGAAGACGGATACGCCAGACCTTCAGCAGCAGACGGAGAAGGGAAATAGTCTTCTGATCCAGCAGCAGAGACGAAGGCAGGCGAGCTGCTGCTGCTGCTGCAGCAGACAGCCACCCCTAACGGAGATGCAGCAGCTGCAGGGACAGCAGTTGCGGCCATACCAGCACAGAGAGTAGTAGTGGAAACAGGTTCGAACGCTGCAGCAGCGAAAGGAGCTGCTGTTAGCTGGGCAGCCCCCCGAGTAGAGAAGATCTGAAACGAAGAAGAAGCAGCAGCAGCAGCAGAGACAGCCACGGGAATACCAGTCAATGTCTTCTCCTCGGGGTGAAACTTTGCCGAAGACATCTCAGCAGCAGCACAGACAGCAGAAGAAGCAGAAGCTGCTGCAGACGCAGCAGCATTAGGAGCGGCAAGTAGGCCTTCAGAAGCAGCACCAGCATTAGTAAAAGAAGAGAAGATCAGAGAGTGACTGGCTAAGGGCGGCGAAGGTCCTCTCACAGGCGTTCGTGAAGCTGGCATCTGCTGCAGCAGGCTTGGATCTGCGTTTGCTGCTTGTCCAGCAGCAGCAGAAGCAGCAGCAACAGCATATCCACCCGCTGCAGCGTTCCCTTCACCTGCAGAGCCTGTGAGGCCTTTCAAAAAAAAAAGAGTTTGTTCTTCTTGACGCGAAGTAGCCCGGCTGCTGTTGTTGCTGCTCTCGATGACACGCGGTTTCGAGGTGTCTGCGTCTCCGCGGTTGTTGCACCTGAATGCACCGTCACTTGTCCTGCTTCGTGCAGGTGTTTCTGTTTTGCTGCTGCTGTTCCAGCTGAAAGAACACCTGCTGCCCCCTGCTATGTTGCTGCTACTGGGCGGAAGAGACTCATCAGCACTGCTGCGGTCTCCTGTCTCCGGACGTGAAGCAGCAGCAGAAAGGCTGGACCCCACACTGCTGCTGCGGGTCACTTTGTCCGCGCTGCTGCCTTCCGATCTGCAGCAACCGCTGCCCTCTAAGATGCTGTTGTAGAATCTGCTGCTGCTGCTGCTGCTGTCGCACGCACTGCAGCTGCACGCACTGCTGCTGCAACTCGCCGGAAGCACTCCAGTAGGACTGCCCTTCTTTGCACATTTCGCTGGGAGAAGGAGACTACTGCTGCTGCTGCTAGCCCCATCCTTTTCAACAGCAAAGGCGCTGCTGCTCTTCCTCTTGCGACGAGCCGGCAACGAAGGCACCTGGGTCCTGCTGCTGTCCTCGGTGTATCTCCTCTGCTGTTGCACGGAAGAGACACAGCAGGAGGCACACGCAGGAAAAAAAGCACCACCTCGAAGCAGGACCGACGACATGCTTGCGGCAGACACTGCAGAGCTGGCAGCGCCTACAGAAAAGTCTAAGATGAATGCAGACTAATGAACATGAATCCCACCACACGAAAAAAAAAATTCCCTGTCTTTCGCACGTAACAGGACCGCAGTGAGTAGCCAGAGAGCAATAGCCATACAACTGCTGCAGACAAACAGGAGTGACAAGCTGCCTGACTACACCTTTCTCGCCTGCATATACACATATACATATATATATATATATATATATACAGTTTTACATGGGCTACTTTGGTATATGTGAAAGCGTCTAGCGCTGTTTGCTACGCATGCTGGATACAGAGAGGATGAGTTGTTGCTGCCGAGGTTCTTCGTGGGGTACGGCAAGTGCTGCAGAAGCTGCTCGCTGCGCGCGCTTTGGGAGCCGTTTCACTATCTGCTGTTGCTTTCGACCTTGCTGACTAAGTGCTACTGTTGATCTACAGTAACAGCAGTTGCAGAAAGCACATCTACACTTCTGCAAAGGAAAACAGATAGCCGGTGCTGCTGTTGCTGCTGCTGCTCAGGGGAGAAAACAAGAGGAAGAAAGCAGGCGCGCAGAAGGGAGAGCTCAGCCAAGGGAGCTGCTGCTCCTATAATGACTGTCAGTAGACTAGCATGCATCATTGCCCCAAGTAGCCTGCATGTAAAGCAGTCTTCTCAGAGACAGAGCGTTGCTGCTGGGACTCTGCTGCTGCTACCACTGGAGGCGGAAATGCATTTCTCCCAATATTTGCTGCAGCTGCGTTGCTGTCTATGCTGCGTTGCGTTGCTATCTACGCTGCGTTGTTGTCTCTCTGCTGCGTTGCTGTGTCTGTGCTGCACCGCTGTCTACGCTGCGCTGCTATATATACTGCGTTGTCGCCTATGTGGTTCCCCATATGATGCTGCCGCTGCAGCTGCAATAACAGCTACAGGTCAACTGCTGCTAGTAACGTATCTTCCCTTTGTTGCTGTTGCTGCCTTGGTTGTCAAATCGGCTGGTGTTCCTGCTGCTGCTGCTGCACTCTTCACGCTGCTTTACCGGGCTCTCTTCTGCTGCTGTTTCTTCGGGGAAGCATTTAGAGGAACGCGTTTTGGGAAGAGACAATATCAGGCAATCACGGCTTCGGAAGCTGTAGCTCTTACTGCCGCTGCTGCTCTTGCTGCTGCTGATGCTGCAGCCGGTACTGCTCCTAACGCTGCAGCCGTTGCTGCTGCTAGTGATGCAGCGGTTGATGCCAGTGCTGCTGCCAGTGTTGCTGCCAATGCTGCAGCCTGTACCGCTGCCAATGCTGCAGCCTATGGTGCTTCCAGTGCTGCAACAGCCGTTGCTGCTGGTGCTGCAGCAGCTGTTGCAGCTGCTCGTGTCCCAGAGGCGTAAAGGCTGCAGACAATGCATGAATGCAGCAGTAGAGGCTGCTGCTGCTGGTGCAGGACAGGCTGTGCCTTTGGAGATGACGTCCTCATTGAGAGCAGCAGGATCAGCAGCAGCAGGAGCAGCAGCAACAGGAGCAGCAGCAGTAGCAGCAGCAGTAGCAGCAGCAGCAGGAGCAGCAGAAGTAGCAGCAGCAGGAGCAGCAGGAGCGGCAGCAGATGCAGGAGCAGCAACACAAGCAGGAGAAGCAGCAGAAGCGGAAGCAGCAACAGTAGCAGGAGCAGCAGCAGAAGTCGGAGCAGTAGCAGCAGAAGGAGCTGGAGCACTTCCTCGTGCTGTTTCCATGAGAGACCCGATAGCTTTAGGAGCCGAAGGTCGTCCACCAGAGATGAGAGCAGTAGTTGTTCTTCCTGTAGGGCTGCCAGCAGCATTGTCGGGGACACCGCGTGCGTCAGCTGCAGAAGCCCTCAGACGCCCAGCACTGTCAAGTTCAACTGCAGCAGGTCGGGCAGCAAAGCCAGCGTCAGCACCTGGTGCAGCAGCAACAGCCGTTTCAACAAGGGCAGCATGCGGAGCGATAAGTCCAGCGGGAAGAAGCACTGGAGCAGGCTCACAGTGCGCTGCTGTTAGTGAATTGCAGGAAGATGCACAGAGCTCGGAGATACTATTCAGTGACAAATCCACGGTGTTGTCGCTCTTCTTCTCTTCGTATTCCGAGTGTTTCTTGCTGCTGCTGCTGCTGCCGTCGTTGATGCTGCTGATTCTTACTGACGTGTTGGAGGGGAACACTCCACATTGCTGCAGCGAGTGGTCTGCGCTCATGAGGCTGGTGTGTTTGCTGCTGCAGGCTATCGGCAGTCGTCTTCCTTCATCTCTTGTTTGAAGCAGAGGATTCGGCGAGCTCGTTGTTGCTCTTCTGCCTGATACAAACTTGTTGCAGTGTCCAGGGGCACTTTCTTCCGTAGATACATGCTGCACGGCGGATGCCGGTGAAGCTGCAAACTTCTCCAGCTGCTGTGAATGCACCTGCTGCTGTCCTACTTTGACAACACCCCGTTCAACCGACTCCTGCTTGACCTGCGGATGCCCAAACTCCAGTTGCTTCTGCTGCTGCACTTGCTGTGGTTGTTGCACTTGCTGCTGCTGCTGCTGTACTCGCTGCTGCTGCTGCTGCAGTATTTGCTGATGCTGTACTCGCTGCTGCTGCTGTATTTGCTGCTGCTGCTGCTGCACTTCCTGCTGCTGTATTTGCTGCTGCTGTATTTGCTGCTGCTGCTGCTGCACTCTCTGCTGCTGGAGTTGCTGCTGGTTTGTGGCTGCGCACGCATATGCCATGTCTGGCGTCTGTTTCATCACGTGCTCCTCAAACAGGGTGGGCGAGAGAACGTCAGTGAAGAGGCCTTCGACCGCCTGCTCGGCTGCTGACAGTCGCTGCTGCTTTATATGGAATGCATGCTGCTGCTCTGAGCGAGGGGAGTACTGTTGCTCCTGGTAGTCGGACATTTTCGTCTGCAGCAGCGACTGTCCATGCACTTCGCTGCGCTGCTCCTGCGGACGCGGGCAGCGCTGTGGAGTCGCGTGAGGATGCTGCTGCTCTGCAGGTTTCGCCTGCTTTTCAAGTTGCTGCACCCGTTGAATTTCGTGCTGTTGGTGCTCAGCATGAGACTCACTATAGAACCTTTGATCCGTCTCGCCCTTTACTTGTCCTTCTGGCAATTGCGTCAGCACATGCTCTTGCTGCTGGTGCTGCTGTCCGTGCCACGCTCTTGCAGAGGTGTTTTGCTGCTGGTCCTCTGCAGCTCCAAACGAAGGCCGCTGCGTCGGTGGAGGGGGGTAGTATGACTGCGCAGGTTCGTTCTGTATCCACATTAGTTTCCCTTGCTGCAAGGGTAGTAATGTAGAGGGATGTTGCTGAAGCGGCTGCGGTGGTAGTGAAGGCAACTGCTGCTTCTGCTGCCCAAGGAGCTCTCGATCACATTCTGGAAGAAAAGACTGCTGCTGTGCCAGGGGTGTTACTTGCTCGCTTTGCTGTCGGGGACTCATCGTGTTTGCCGGCTGCTGCTGCTGCTGCTTCCCCTCTTGTGTGAATGGAACAGGCTCCATTTGGGGCTGCTTCTCCTCCTCGGGCAGCTGCTGCTGTTTTCTCTCCTCCTGGGGCTGCTGCTGCTGCTGGTGGTGGAACTGCAGCTGCTGGAATTGCTGCTGTTGCTGGAGCTCCTGCTGTTGCTGTTGCTGCTGCTGCTGTTGCTGCTGCTGTTGCCGCCGAACGGTTTGAGAAGCTCCATTTTTATTGCCAGCGTGAATTTGTCTAAAGAGGGAGGGGGAGTCCCCGAGTTTGCTGTTTCTGCATTGGCCTTCTGCTGGTGCAGCAAAGCTGCAGCTCACTTCGCCTGGCGTTTTTCCTTCTGCTGTCTCATCTCCTGCTGAAGCACCACCCCACACAGCGCTAGGAGCTGTTGCAGTCTCTTTCCAGCCTCCTTCTACAGCAACGCCTGCTGCCAGTGCACACGCAGAGGATGCTGCATTGACTGCAGTTACATCTCTTTGTTGCGTGGATGAAGGGGCTGCTCCTGTTGCTCCTGCAAATGCTGCTGCTGCTTTGAATTCTGCTACTGCTCTACTATCTGCTGCTGCTCTGTTATCTGCTACTGCTTTGCCGCCTACTGCTGTTGCTGTAGGATGGAACATGGCTCCTGATGGATTGTTGCTCTCTGCTGCAGCTCCAGCGCTTCTTGTTGATGCGGGAACTCTTGTTTTCACAGCTGCTTCCTTGACAGGCTTCTCTTTCTGTGTCACAAGGGCTGTACCCAGAAGACCTGCTGCTTCCCTTGCTTCCCCAGTTTCTTCTGCTGCTGCTTCACTCGCTAATGCTGCGCGCATGTGTGCTGCTGCTTCATGCGTTGCAGCTGCTGATCGCTGGCATGCACCGGCAGCAGGGCCATCGCCAGGAAGCAGGTCGTAGAATGCCGAGTTTGCTACAGCAGTTGCAGCAAGAAGAGCCTGTTCCACACGGCGAGCAGGTTCAATACCCTCCGCTTCGTTGCTTCGAGTTGAGCTTGCTGCAGCATCAAGTGGATTGCTGCTGCTGGTGCTAGGACGTTCAAGGAGAAAATCTTCTTGTCTCAGCTGCAAGCAGTGACCAAAAGAAGCTGAAGATATATCTCCAGCTGCTGCTGCCGTTGGGTTTGTGGGGAGGTGAAGACCCGAAGAGCAACGCATCTGCAAGTGACCTTCCCTTTTCTCCCTATCCACTGTTGCTCCTGCCCTTGCTTCATTGCACAATGAAACTGCTGCTGCACCAGGAAGCGTGTGGACATGAATTTTTGACTCATTGCACGTTGCTGCTGCTGTTGCTCGGGATTTTTCTGGGTGCAGGCTGCTTGCTGCTGGAGCCTCTTTCTCTGGCAGTCTCTGGACAGCAGCAGCAACAGCAGCGTCTTCGTTTGCAGCTGTCTTTCTTCCCACTGCCTCTCGCAGCGACAAATCCACCTCCAGAGCCGCGGCTGCTGCTGGTGCTGCTGGTGGATAAGCAGGTGTGCTTGCTGCTGCTGCTGCTGTGCTGTGTGCTGGTTCGAACGCCTTTGCCGAGGCTGCTGCCAACGCAGTAGACTCTGCTGCGTCTTCTCGCTTTCTCATAGCTGTTGCTGCTACTGCTGCTACAGAGGCTCTTGCTGTTGTCATCCCTTCTGCTGCAGTGCTCCGTGACATTGCTGCGGCAAAGCTCGCGCGACGAGGATGACCTGCTGCTGCATCCAGAAAGTCAACAGCAGCAGCTGTGACTTCCAGAGCTTCTTCACAGCCCCTGCTCGCGATTCCTTTGGATGCATCATTTTGTGCTTTTAACAGGCACGGAATGCAAGCTTCTTCTTTTTCTTTCTCTTCAGGTGCTGCTGCAGCAGCGGGGGAGCAGCCGCTTTCTGCTGCCTCGCTCTGGGTTTCCGCAGAGTCTGCTGCTACTTCAGTTTCATTGCTTGCGCTGCGAGAACCGTTCGGGACGCGCATGCTGCTGCTGCTGCTACTGCTTTGCCGCCCAGTGTAGGAAACTGCTGCAGGAGGTCCTCCTGCCGCAGGAGGTCCAGCAGTGCAGCGGAGACAAGAAGAAGAAAAAAGAGAAACAAATGCTGCTGCTGCGTCTCCTGTGGGGACAGCGGCGTCTCTTGCAGGGACAGCGGCGTCTGCTGCGGAAACAGCAGCGTTTGCAGCACCAGCAGCAATTGACGGGCATAAACGTGGACGAGCTGCAGCGCTGTGGAGCGCACCAAAAGATCCAGGACACGTGAAAGCAGCAACAGCAGCAGATCTGTTTGCCTTTGATCTGTCTTGGTCAACAGCAGCAGAAGCAAGAAAGCCTCTTTCCCTACTTTGCAGCGTGTCGTCGGATGCAAGCGAAGACGCGTCTGTTGTCAGTCGGCTGCAGCAGGGCAGGCAACTCAGAGTGAAAGCTCTACTTTGTTTCTCTTCAGCTTCTGCATGCGCTGCAGCAGCACCACTGTGACTGTTGAGTGCGCCTGCTGCGTAGCAGATTTGTTCTCCTTCTTTACACGCCTTTCCTTGGGGGGTGAATGAAGCATTGGAAGCAGCAGCAACACCACGCTTGACAGCAGCAGCAGCAGCACTCCCGTCAGCAGCAGCACTTGCAGCAGAAACACTAGTAGCTGCCGCTACCCCACTAGCCAGTACCCCACTAGCAGCAGCAGCACTCCCAGCAGCAGCTGCATTCCCAGCAGCAGTGCGAGTACCTTCCTCAGCAGAGGCCTCAACGTGCAACAAGGAACGCATAGTGCGAGGTGAGTCATTGCATGCAGTGGAAGTGGAAGCAGCTGGCTGTTTGACAGCCAGTATTGGCTTTGCCGCAGAGTATCTCTCCGCACAAAGTTTCAAGCCTTTCATATACGAGAACGTCTCTGGAGCTGTAGAAAATTGCCGCTCTTGCGCCTTCTGCTGCTGCTCTTGCTGCTGCTGCTGCTCTTGCTGCTGGTGTTGCCCTTGCTGCTCGTGGTGCCCTTGTTGCTGGTGCTGCTCTTGCTGCTGGTGTTGCTCGTGCTGCTGGTGCTGTATGTCTGCTTTTCTTCTTCTATGGCCGTTCTCCGCATATGACGTAGCCGCACACCAGTGCCTATGCAGCCCATGCTGCTGAACCTCAAGATTTCTCTTCTGATGCTGCTGCGCCTCTGCTTCCTGCAAGGATGTCTCCTCTGGCGGTGGCTTTTGTATTTGCAGCTGACACTCCTGCTGCAGATCCTCGTGGCACTGGCTGCTGCGTTCCTGCTCATGCTGCTGCTCGTTCAGCTCCTGCATCACGCCCTGCTGCTGTTCTGTTAGAGCGGATTGCTGCTGCTGCTCAGGAATCTCTTTTGAATCGGACAGCCTCAGTAACGCTACCCTGCAGAGAGGAGATGACGCGGCTGCAGCTGCCTCGCCCGTATCTGTGCAGCAAAGTCCTACGTATGCTGTGCTGCTGCTGCTGCTTTTCTGTGTTATTTTTACGGAGGTAACATCGTCTTCTTGTAAGGCCCCCTTGAGAGAGCCCTTCCGCTCTGTCGTTTTGGGTGCACACTCATTGCTCTGTTGGCTAATCCGTTCTTGCTGCCCTTCTCTTTGCTGTTTCTGCTTCGTCTGCTGCTCCAGCCTTCTCAAGACAGAAGAATCGTACTGCTGCTCTACCTGCAGACGGCGCCTCTGCTGCTGGTGTCCTTGTCCCTCCAGAACACACGACATCGCCTGATCTTCCACGCGTTCCTGCTGCTGCAGCTGCTGCTTCTGCGGCTGCTGCTGCTGCGACTGTTGCTCTTGAGGCTGTTGCTTCTGTGGTGGTTGCTGCTGCGACTGTGGATCCTGACGCTGTTGCTGCTGAGGCTGTTGCTGCTGAGGCTGTTGCTCCTGAGGCTGTTGCTCCTGAGGCTGTAGCTGCTGAGGCTGTTGCTGCTGAGGCTGTTGCTGCTGATGCTGTTGCTGCTGAGGTTGTCGTTGCTGAGGCTGTTGTTGCTGAGGCTGTTGCTGATGAGGCTGTTTCCCCTTCAACCGCGGTATTCGGCGGTGCTGCACGTCTTCGGAAAAGGCCTCCTCCTGCTGCTGTTGCTGCTTAACCGGCTGCATTTGCCGCGGCAACTGCTCTGGCAGACTTGTTTTCTTTTCATTTGGAACCCAGCTGGCTACTGGAAGCTGCGATATAGCCGGAGCAGCAGAAGCATCGCTGCAGCCTTCGCCTCTTTGCAGCAGCGTGATGGTACTTCGCGCACGAGTTCGAGTGCAGGTAGAATCAGAACAAAGCTGCTGCTTCTCCCTCATGCCGTGCACGTACTCGAAAACATCCACCTTGAACTGTTCCCTTCCCTGCTGCTGTCCTTGCTGATGCTGCATCTTCTCTGAATGCATTCCACCCTGTTGCTGCATGTACTGCTGACAGGCTTGAGGCTCTAATCGGCGTTGTAGCTGCTGTCCCTGCTGCTCCGGCTGCTCTTGCTGCTGCTGCTGCTGCTGCTCTTGCTGCTGCTGCTGCTCTTGCTGCTGCTGCTGCCCTTGCTGCTGCTGCTCTTGCTGCTGCTGCTCTTGCTGCTGGTTTAGCTGCAGCGGCGGCGCCTGCTGTTGAGGACGCTGCAGCCACAACCGTTTTCCCGCGTTCATCGCCGTGTACTGCAACCCCCGCTGCTGCTGCTGCTGCTGCTCGTGTTGCGGAAGAGAGAGCTGCTGTTGCTTCTGGTTCGTGTGGGCCATCTGGTCACACTGTCGTTGCTGCTGCTCTTTCTGTGGGGTATCCTCCTTTGGTTGATGTTGGTTGCTTGAATTACTTCTCCCAATGCCTGATTGATGCGCATCCACCAGCACGTCCGACACATGATAGGAATAGCTTCCACAAACATCTGCGGGCCCTGCGCTCTCTTCTGCTGCTGCTGCTGCTTCCTGCTGTTGCTGGCTACCGCCAGCGATTGTGTAAGCAGCACCCGGTGCTGCCGATAGCCCCTGCGACAAATCCTTCCATTCGCCTAGATGTAGCTGCTGCTGCTGCAGCTGCTGCTGTAGGTTGGAAGGCTGCTGCAAGCGTGAAGCCGGCTGGCCCTGCAGCTGTTCAAGCGTCTGCTGCTGATGGGACTGCTGCTGTTCACTGCTGTGTTGCTGCTCTACTACCACCACCAGCGATCCCATGTGGCATTGCTGCCGCTGGTGGCACTGCTGAACCTTCTTCGGCTTCTGCCGTTGTTCAGGCTTTTGCTGCTGCTGCTCAGGATTTTGCTGCTGCTGTTCGGGCTTTTGCTGTTGCCGTTCAGGCTGCTGATGGCGGTCGTGATACTGCTGCTGCTGACATGTCCATTTCTGCTCTTCCTGCTGGTGGAGCGTCTGCAGATGCTGCTGCTGGATGCTCTGTTGTTGCAGTTCTCCTGGTTGCTGTTGCTCCAAAGGCTGCTGCTGCTGCTGTGAGTAAAGCTGCTTTGGTTGCTGCATGGGTAATTGAGACTCCAACTTACGAGGCCCTGGATGCACCCCACACTCTCTGTTCTCCCTCACCGCTGTTAACTGTTGTTGCTGCTCTGTATTAGCCAATTGCTGCTGTAGCTGCTGCAGCTGCTGTGAGTGGTGTTGCTGTTGTCGCTGTTGTGTGTGGAGTTGCTGCTGCACCTGCTGTTCCTGCAGTGAGTGATGATGTTGCTGCGGGTGCTGCTGCCGATGCTGCTGTTCCTGTTGCTGCGGGAGCTTCGGCTGCTGGTCTTGTTGCTGGAGCCTTTGCCGCTGCTGCAGGAGAGCAGAAGAAAGATGAGGAGAAGAAGAAGCAGCGCCTGAACCTGAGGGCCCTAGTTCATGATATGGAGAGAAGAGCGTGTGATTCATTGCATGCGGGAGCCCGACAGCAGCAACAGCAGAAGAGAAGGGAAGAGGCGAAACGAACGCTTCTTCTCCTTCTTGGCTGCTGCAAATGAAAGGTAAAATGCTGCTGCCGCTGCTAGTGGAAGCAGTGGAGACAGCTGTACTTTGGGCAGGCATAATGCTGGCAAGCAGCTGCGACCGGACTGGCTGGTTCATTTCATCTTCTTCTTTTCGCTGCAGCAGCAAATATCTGCTGCGTTCCTTCTCTCCCTCCTGCTGCTTTTTCTTGTGCTTTTGCTGCTGCTGCAGTTCTGCATCTGCTGCATGCTCTGTGGGCTCTACTTGCTGCTGGTGCAGCAGCTCTTGCTGTAACACTACCTGCTGCTGCAGCAACATTGCTGGCCGGCTTCGCGGACTGCAAGCTTTTGAATTGAAAATAGCAGCAGCACGGCCTGCAACAGCTGTTTCAGCAGCAGCAAGATGCTGCCAGACAGCAGCAGATTCGGATGCAACAGCAGCAGTAGCAGTTCCCTTCTTTAACACTGGAGAGCTGCCTGCAGCAGAGGCTAAAGCAGCAGCCTCAACGCCTGAAAAAGCACATGGAGCAGCAGCGATAGAACTGGAGGTGGACCTGCATTTTTCAGCAGGGAAGCAGCCAGCAGCAATACATCGAGAAGCCTGGTGCTCAGGGCGGTGAACGATATGACTGGAAGCAGCAGAAATCCCTGCAGCAAGCAGTGGCGATTGCAGAGAGGAAGGCTTCAGCGGCGCTTGCGGGGCTGCAGCAGCAGCAGAGTCTGCAGCAGCAGCAGCAGCAGATGTAGAAGCAGAACTGCTTGCCGTCTCAGTTAATCTGGAAGAAGAAGAAGAAGCAGCAGCAGTGGCTGCCGCATCTCTGCTAAACGCAGTGGAACTGTTCTTCTGCCCTTCGCGGAAAGCAGCAGGTGCTGCGACGAAGTCTGTGTTGCTGCTAGAGTCAAAGACACGGGAAGGAGACCCAGCAGCTGCCGCGGTCTCAGCAGCAGGAGAAGAAGGCTGCTGCACCAAAGTGAAAAGTTTTCTCATCAACGTATCACCAGCGCGGGCTGCAGGAGGCATCTCCTCTCCTGCTCGCTCTTCTCTTGTCTTTGCACAGCTGTCTCCGCCACAGCAGCAGCAGCAAGACAGCAGCAAAGCGGGAGCTGCTGCAGCTGGCCAAGAAGAAGCAAAGTTGTGGGTGAATGGCAGGCAATTTGCACATTCCTCGTCGATGCTGCGTCCTGCTGCAGCCAGGGACCTCCCGGCTGCAGCTGTGGGGTCTGCTGCTCCTACTGCAGAACAAAGTTCCCCCCCAGCAGAGGCAGCTGTCACAGGCAAAGCAGTGTACTGTTGTTCTGTTGTCTTGTCTCGACCCTGTAGGCCCTCTGAGGCTTCACCACGATGTAGAATATTGGACGAGTGTTGCTCTCCTTCTTTGCTCGGACATGCCAGGCAGCAACGATAAGAGTATGGCAGCACTTGCTCTTCTTCTCTTTCTCCTCGCTCTTCTGCTGGAGACTGCAGTAGCGGATGCAGGGGTGATTGAAGCCGTTGCAGCTCATGCTGTGTGAACGTGCAGCAGCCCGACTCTGGCAGCAGATTTTGCTGATGCTGCGGCAGAGGCCACGGGGAGGGAGGAGATTCCAGTGCGAAGTGAAGTCGCTGCTGCTCTTCATAATGCTTTGCATGCAGCACGAGGTCGTTAATAGGAGTTTCTTTAGAGGAGCAGCTATAAGCAGCAGCAGATCCAGTTGACCACACACTTGCCAGGCCTTCGTATGAGGCAGCCGTTGCTTTCATATCATCCAAGTGGATACGAACAGCAGGAAAAGGACTGTCATCGTTTTCGTCTTCGCCGAAACAGTAGAGGCCTCGAGAGATACTGGAGAAGCAGCAGCAACCACTTGCTGCAGCGTCAGTGCCGCTGTTGCATGCGCTTGGTGTCGTCTGAGCTGACAGCAGTGCGTCTACAGCGTTCCCCGGTGTTCCCGCGGCACACGCGAGAAACGCCAAGCCTCTATGAGTTGCTGCTTCTTCTTCTTGAGCATCTGTTGTTGCTGCTGTGGTTGAAGCTGCAGCAGCAGCCTGCAGCAACGTTGATGGCGTCTGCCTCGCAGGCTTCTCCAACGCTTCAAAGTTCAAGGCAGCGTCGACTGCGTCAGGCTTAAAGAAACCCCAGCCGCTGCTGCTGTCGCTGACGCAGTTGCTGCTGTTGAAGCTGCTGTGGTTGCCAAAGCGGCTGTTGTTGTTGAAGCTGCTGTTGTTGTTGAATCTGCTGTTGTTGTTGAAGCTGTTGCTGAAGTTTGTGCTTGTGCTGCTGCCACTTCCGCAGCCAGTCCGCAACAATGAAGCAGACGGAAAAAGCAGCAGCAGGCATCGTCACTCGGCTCGTCCACCAGCAGCAGCCTCCCTGCAGCAGAAGGATGCACCAGCCACGCATCTTGCTGCGCAGCAGGCAGCCCTGAAGTCTCTGCAGACGGCAGTCGCAATGACTGTTTCTTCGCAGAGCTCCTCCATTTCTCCCTCTCTTCTTCCTGTTCCTGTTGCTTCTGCCCCTTCCTCGACGGTGACCACTGCTCCTCACTTACCAAATTCTCTTGCTGCTGCTGCGGCTCTCGCTGCTGCTGTACCTCCTGCTGCTGCTGAACCTCCTGCTGCTGCTGAACCTCCTGCTGCTGCTGTACCTCCTGTGGTTTCTGTATGCTTTGCTTCTGCTGTAAGTTTTGCTGCTGCTGCTGCTGCTGTGGCTCTTGCTGCTGTGGCTTTTGCACCTGTTGTAGCTCTTGCTGCTGCTGCGGCATCTGCAGGACTCGCTGATTTTGCAAAAGCTGCTGCTGCTGCAGTCGGTGCTGGCACCCTTCCCGCCGCGGCGCGTCTGCCTGGCAGTCGCTTTTGCCCGTCCGAGAGTCTTGGTGCAGCTTCTGCTGCTGCTTGCCTTTCTGCTTCTCCTGCTGCAGCAGTCGCTCTTCAGCTGCGCTCTCTTGATGCTGCCAGCTGCAGCCAACAACTTCATTATCTTTCTGCGTAGCCGCTGCTTTGTTGTCCCGGCGTGCTGGTGCAGGTGCTGCTGAACCGATGCTGGCGCTATTCCGAGCGCACTTCTTCCCCTTCGCAGCAAAGGCTGCATCGGGGGTGGTCTTCCCAGGGGAGAGCAATTCTACAGGTGCTACACCAGCTGCAGCGGAATCTGCACAGAGAGAGCCCCCTGCAGTCACAGTAGCAAATATCGCAGCAGCAGAAAACCTCGCAATAGTAAAGCCGTGTGAATGGCTGCCTGCCAGCTGACCTGCGACTTCAGTCTATCTCCAGAATAGTGGTCCTGTAAAGGCTGCTGTTCATTGCCTTCTGCTACTGCTGCTGCGTGTAGAGCTATCTTGCCCCTACATGTGAATATCTCCACAAGTTTCTGCTGCTGCTGTCGCTCTGGAAGGTGCTGTCGCCTTCCCTGCAAACCTGCTGCTGCTGCAGCATGCATCTGCTGCCCCACACCACCAGCTGTCGGTGTCCTCCCAACCAAGTCTCCTACTAAGGCTTCTTTCAGCAGAAGAGTGCAAAGTCTCTGCTGCTGTCAGCTTTACTGTTTCACCCGCTCTCTGCTGCTACCCACCGGCATCGGCCCTGTACGTGCAGAAGTCTTTCAGCAGCAGCTACGAGGCGAGCAGCAGCAGACCAGTCAGCAGCAATTGCAGCAGCATAGTCCTGCATACCACTAGTAGCGCCCCAGCAGCAGCACGAGAAACAGCAGCACCGGAGTCAGCAACACCAGAGGCAGCAACTCCAGAGGCAGCAGCAGGAACTGCATGGAGAGATAGACGACAACAACTCAGCAACGACTGAGTGGAAGTTGCCGTTGTCGTTGGCGGCGCTACAGACGGGACCGCCTGCGGACACATGTCGAATCTCGTGAAGCTTTCACTTTGTAAAAAGAGAAGATTCTGCACGTGCTGACAGGAGAGCTGTTCGGCATCGCTTTTATATAAGGCTGCTCTTAATGCTCACCTCTCTCTGCTGGGTCGCAGGTGTCGCCGATTGTAGCAAAGTTTTCATCTGCTAAGCAGACGACGTCTTCTTGCTCACGGTTCTGCTGCTGCTGGGCGCGCTGGAGATGATGCTGCTTCGTTTGATCTGGATAGCATTCCAGGTCTCCGTGATGAAGCTGCTCCTCCTGTCCACTCTCTTGCTCTCTCTGCTGTTGCTGCTGCTGCTGCTGCGGATACTGCCACTGCTCCTGTTGCTGCTGCTGCTGTTGCTGTTGCTGCTGCTGGAGCTGCCAAGGTTTCTCCTCATCGACGCCTGCGCTGTGTTTGATGCTGCTGGTTAATCGTGTGGATGCACAGTCACCGTCGGCCAAGTGGCGGCTCTCTACTTTTGCTGCTACTTCTTGCGTGATTGAATCAGCAGCAGCTGCTGCTTGTACTGGAGTAGCAGCAGCAGCAGCCTGTGCTGGAGCAGAGTATTCCGGTGTGCTTGTGACACTCATTAACAGTGGTCGTCGTGCTGCTGCAGTGGATGCTTTCTCTGGAGCTGGCTGCTCGAGGAAGGCTGCTGCTGGTGCTAGAGGCGTTGCACTGGCTTGTGCGAGTTGCAGCTTGCTGTTTTCTGTCTCGCAGTCTAACCACCTGAGAAGAGCAAGGCCACGCTGCAGTAGCTGCTGTCGTCTGGCACGTCGCTGTTGCCTAGTGACCTCTGTCAGTGGCAGCAGATGCTTCCGCTGCGTAAGAAGTATGTGGTGCTGCTGCTGTTGTCTTCTGCTGAGTGGAATCCGAGCAGCGCCGACGTCAGGAAGACTTGCTGCAGCAATAGAAGAGCTCACCGCCTGCGAGCTCATCCCTGCTGCTGCTGCAGTGCTGAACAGCAGTCTCGTCTGAGCGCAGAAACCAGCATCAGAGACCAGAGCGATGGGGAGCGTCTCACCGGAGGTGTGCTGCTGCTGCAGTAGCTGCAGCTGGCTGTCAGAAGCTGTCTTTGCTGAGCAGCTGCTACATGTTGGCGCCTGCTTCTCTTGTCTGTTTACTTTTTGCTGCTGCGTGCCTTGCTGCTGTTCCTGGTGCATGCTTCTGTGGGGCCCTTGCTGCTGTTGCTGCTGCGCCTCCAGCAGCTGCTTCAGTGTACCCTGTGCCTTCTGCTGCCGCTGCTTCTCTTGCGTCTGCTGGCGCAGTCCTTCGGTGCGGTACTGTTCCTGCTGCTGTTCCTGCTGCATTTGCTGCCACTTCAAAGTTGGCGTTTGCTGCTGACTCTCGTGCTGCTGCTGCTGCTGCTGGTGTGTTTCTTGCTGCTGTGTCTCTGATTGCTGTGTTTCTTGCTGCTGCCTATTTCGCCGCCTCTGCTGCTTCCTCGTCTTTTCTTGTTCATCGCAGCGGCAGTTCTGATGCCGCTGCTCTTTCTTCTCTGCCGCAGAGTGGAGCAGCTGCAGCCACGCAATCGACGGGGCACTGCCTTTGGCTTCCTCTCTCTCGATGACATGCCGGCCCCTCGATGTTCCCGGCTGCTCCTCTGCTGTGGCAGCAACAGCAGCAGCAGAAGAGGAAGTTTCCAAGGCTCGATTTGCTGTGACTCCAGCAACAGAGAGATGAGGGCTGCAAGCCAAAGGAGTAAGCAAATGACGCGCAGCAGCAGCAGCAGCAGCATTTTCGCGATGCCACTGCAGCACAGCAGCACATGCAGAGGAAGATGGAGTGACAGTTGAAGAAGAAGAACAAGCAGCAGCAACATTGGAGATGGCTGCAGCAGAGGCAACAAGGGGGGAACACGCTGAAGCAGCGGCGCTGGTCCAATCCAACAGCAGCACCTCGTGCTCATCCACTGCAGCAGTGCCAATTGGTGAAATTCTCCCAGCTGTTGCTGCTGCTGCTACGCCAAAGTCGGAAGCAGAACACAGCTGCCAGCCCCACGAGTTCAGGGCGCCACATGCAGCGGCGCGTGCCAGTGCGCAAGCAACTGCCCTAGAGAAGCCACGCTGCTTTTGTGCAGTCACGAAGTCTATGTGATCATCAAGTGTACATACACCTGAGACAGCTGTACATACGCCAGAGACAGGTGTACGTACACCAAAGATAGGCGTACATACACCAGAAGCCCGTGCACATACACCAGAGACAGGTGTACATACATCATGGAGAGGTTCACATTCCTCTTCACCAGCTGTCAAATGCCTGTATCGATTCGGCAGCAGTGCGCGTGTGGAGACTCTCCACGTGGCGCCAGACTGAGCAGCTATTGGCTTTCTGCTAGTTGAATGCCAGTGTCTCCGGCAGCAGCAAAGTTTGGTGTATTTAATTCTGCAGCAGAAGCTCCCGGGAGGACTCGTGCACCATCTGCTTCTTCCTGGCCTCCTGCTGCAACACAGGCACGCTCGTTTACAGCTTCTTTTCCATGGCTCAGCAGCAGATTTCTCTTGATTGCAGCTAGCTGGCCCAAGCTCGGCCTCTCTGATACTGTTGCTGCCGCCGCAGAACCTGCTGCTGCGCTTATCAGCGCCAAGTTTGTTCCAGCAACTGCGGCTGCTCTTTGTCCGCATCATGCTTCTGCTGCGACCTCCCTCAGATGCAAACTTGCCTTGCAACGCATCGCAGCAACAACTGTTGGCAGCTTCGGCTCCACTACTGCTGCTTCTGCCTCTTCCCCATTGAGCAATGCCGCCAAAACTGTCACTGCTGCTGCTTCCGCAGCTTCCCTCTCTGCTGCTAACCCTCATTGAACTGCAGCCATCGTTGAGCTTATTTCCCTCGCCTTTGCTAGAGAAAGACCTTCGTGCTGAGAAAAGGTTTCTCTGATTTGGTCTTCTGCTGCTGCTTCTTCCCTCAACACAGGCAGCCACTTCTTCTGTTGACTCTACGGCTACGGCTCCCTCAATACTCGCATCTGCTGACTGCCGCTGCTGTGTCTTTTCTGCTCTCGCCGGTGCTGCCGCTGCTGCTGCAGCTGCAGTGGGCGCCGCTGTGGCCCAGCCGTCTCCATCCTCATCTATTATGTGCGGTGTCTCGCCTGTGTAGTAGTAGCCAGCGACACTTGCCGCTGTCCCCAGTGCTGTTGCATCTCTGCTAAGTGTGACAGCAAGTCCCTCTGCTGCTGCTGCTGCTGCAAGACCTTGGCTGTCAATGCAGCAGCACGCGTGTGGTTGAATCTTTGTTTTGGGAACAGCAAGTATATCAGCAGCAACGTCTTCCCTCGGAATCTGTGGGGGGGCGGCAGGACATTCTTTACATTCCTCTTCTGTTCGTTCGCCTGCTGAAAGACGTGCAGGCCATCTCTCTGTGATGCGCTGCGCTGCAAGTACTTTGTGTGCTGCTGCTGCTGTATACAACCTATCCGGCGCCCGTTGCGACTGATCTTCTGTTGCACCTTCCAACAGATCCACCGCGTCGCTCTCATCCTTGACATGCTGCTTCTGCTTCTGCTGCTGCTGCTTCTGCTGCTGCTGCTTCTGTTGCTGCTGCTGATGCTGCTGATGCTTCTGCTGCTGCTGCGTTTGCTGCTGTTGCTGCTGCTTCTGCTGCTGCTGCTCCACTGTGTGGTGCTCTGCTAGTCTGCACATTTCTAAGGGCAAGGCTTCTAGATACGTCTCCTGTGTCTCTTTCTTCACCTTCGTATTCATACCTGCTGCAAAAGCGCCTCGCAGCCGCTTTCTCGCATGCACTTCCCCAAGTGCTGCTTCTATTACTCGTTCACTGTTGGTCTTCTCCAGGTGTTCTCTCTGGCCCTTGCAACTCTCTGAGGCTCTGCTGTTGCTGGTGTTCCTACTTGCAGAGGCGGATATGGAGATTTCTGCGATGGGCTCCTCCTCTCCTGTATGAACAGCTAGACACGACTTCAAGGATGGAAATACTTTTCCTTCTTCCTCAAAGCTTTTCAATTGGAAAAGGTCTTTGTGATCGTTTAAGGGGGGCTGCTGCTTCTGCTGCTGTGTGCTCTGCATCGACGTATGTTTCTTCTTCGTGTCTGTTTGTTTTTGCTCTTGCACCAGCAGCAACTCGTCGTGTCTCTTCTCTTTTTCGGCTGCCGTTGCTGCAGCTGTTCCTTCTTTCAGAAACATTAGTACCTTTTGTTCTGCAGCTAGTCTCTTTTGATCGCTTTGCTGCAGCTGATCGTCTTCTGAGAAGCATTTTGCTGCTCCACTCTCTTCACTTGCTGCGGCCTCAGCAGCAGCTTTTGCTGCAGTCGATGTTGCTGCTTTGAAAATCGCTACTGCTGCTGCTGTTGAAAGTGCTGCTTGTGGTTGAGCTGCGTTGGCGTGTCGCGCAGCCAGCTGCACTTTTGGAGCCTCTGCCGCTGCTTCTGTTGCAACCATTGCTTCTTTCTTTTCTTCTTCCACTCTCGCAGCGGCTGCAGCAGCCCGTCCGTCGCTTCTCTGTGCCGTCCCCGCTGCATCTCGCTGCTTTAGACAATCAGAACTTGCACGCGCAGCAGACGCCTTCTCCACCGTTCCTGCTGCTGCTTCTCTTCTAATTCTTTCGCTGCTTCGTGCTGCGGAACGTGCATTTTTGCAGATACTCTTCAGCTTCTGCTGGGGTCGTTTGGTCTCATCCACTGTTCTCGCTGCTGCTTCTGCATGCGGAATCTTTGCTGCTTCTTTTTTTTCCTGCTGTTTGTCTTTTACTTCGTCTCCTCTGTCTCCATGACCCTCTTCTGCTACCCCACACGTGATATCCTTCGCACTTGCTGCTGCTGGCTTCCACGTCCTTCTCCTCTGCTGCTGTCGCTCAGCGCTGCGCCATGCAGCAGCAACCCTCGGAGAAACTCCGTCGCAGCCGCATATTTGCGCACGTTGCTGTTTCTGCGGTGTATGTACACCCCAAAAACGCTGTGCAGTGGCAGAACACGCTGCGCTTGCAGCAAAACGTTGGCATGGATTGAAGGACTTTGCTGTCCATGACAAGGAAGCCGCAGCAACCGTTCTTCGCAGTGGACAGGCCGCTTGCAAACGCCTTCTCTCTCCTTTCAAGCTCCGACGGATAGGAAGCAGCCCTGCGTTAGCAGCAGGACCATTTTGGAGAGCCAGTGCTGCTGCATTGTGGCAGACAGCAGAGCTTGGCTGTCTCGAACAGGCTGACTTTTGCTGTCTTCCAGCAGCAGCACTAGCAGGCCATGGGAACTTCTTTATTCGTCGATCGAAGCTAATGCAGTGGGGAAGCAGCCGCAGCTTCTCCTGCAGGAGCAGCAGCTGCTTATTCCGCAAAGCAGGCGAAACTGCATATTGGCTTTTTCGATCTACCTGCAGGTTTGAGGATACCAACTGAACTTGGCTGCAGTAGCAGACTTGCAGCTCACGCTTCTCCTCCCCCACGCACCCGCAGCAGCAACCTGCTGAAAACGTCTCAGGTGCAACAGAGCTGGTATCACCACCCCAGCCACGGAAGGGAGGAACAGCAGCAGCAGCAGCACTAGAGACAGCGACAGTTTTAGAAACAGCGGCAGCAGTAGAGACGGCGGCAGCAGTAGAGAGGGAGGCAGCACCAGAGCCAGCGGCAGGACCAGAGGCAGTTGCACCGATAGGAACAGCGGCAGCAGCAGTAGAGACAGCGGCAGCAGCAGTAGAGACACCGGCAGGGGGAGAGTGCAGGGTAGGCGGTGGTGGGGATGGATCTCCTCGAGAGGACGTCTCCTCCGTGTCCAACGCAGCAACTGCAGTTGCTTTCGAATTCTTGCGGGAAGTGAAGTCTCTTTCGCTTTGCTTCGTGGTGGCGACAGTAGCTGCAGCTTCAGCAGCAGGGCCACCTGAACTGCAACAGCTGGGACCAGTAGAAGATACACCAGCAGCCTTCTCGGACTCCTCAGCGTCTGCTTCATGTACATTGATGAGAGCAACAGGGGCAGCAGAACCAGCAGCAAGACCTGCTGCAGCAGTAGGTTCATTGATCGTGAACTGCTCACAGGAACTCGGCAGACAAGTCATCCCTTCGCAGGGCGACTGACAGCAGCAAGGAGCAACAACGGCGACATGCTGCCGCTGCCGCTGCCTTTTGTCTAAGGAGGCGAGGCCGTCACGCTGGCAGCACTCAGCATCATGCTCTCGAGGCTCACCGCGAGCGCTCCAGGTGCAGCAGCCCGAACAGCAGCAGCCCGGACAGCAGCAACACGAACAACAGCAACCCGACCAGCAGCAGCCCGAACAGCAGCAGCCCGAACAGCAGCAACCCGAACAGCAAGAGGCAGAACAGCAGCAGCAAATACTCGTTTGCCTGCTGCATGCGCCACACATCTCGTCACCGGAGGCTGCCGGGAGAGCGGGGGCCTCCACAGCAACTGCATCGGGATTGCAAAAGAGGCTGGGAGCTTCATCCTTCCACCACCTTTCATGAGGATTTATGCACATTGCTGGCGTTTCCTGCAGGAGCTGCTGCTGACCCGGCACCACTCGCTGCTCTCTCTCGTGCTGGAGCTCCAGTTCTGCATGCAGCGCAGCAAATGCCAGCCGCTGTGTGTTGGGAGATGGAATGCAGAGAGCAACAGAAGAGATATAAACTTGAAAGAACGAGCTTGAAAGGCTCTCTCCCGTCGTAGGGCAAATATGCGTATATGTATATACATATATAGAATGTATCGAGTGCCACACTCGATCAAGCATTTGTCAGAAAAAGCAATTGTCTTTCCGGCTATGCAAACAGAAAGACGTGCAGAGAGGAAGAAGAAGTAGTAACAACAAAAGAAGAAGATCCAAACCTTCAACTTCCGACATAGTAAAATTGAACCACGAAGTCGTTCAGGCTTGTGCAAGAAAGTGAGGTGTGCCGAAGTAGACAGCGGGCTATCACCTCCAAAGAAAATCATCGTTCCATTTGCATGCAGGGAAGAGCAAGACTTCTTTAGCGTGCGCGCTGCACGCCTCACCCTGAGCAAGGCGCTGCCGAGCAAAGTGCCTACAGAAGGCACGTAGCTCTGCTCTTAGGTACGTTTTCCCTTTGAAGCTGTGTCCACATCTGCTGCTGCGGCCACACGCCCTTGAGGAAGACCGCCTCTCGCTGCTGCGAGGGAAGAGCAGCGTCTCTCCGAGGCGCCAGACCTCTTCTACTGCTGCTGCTTCTTCGTCCTGCAGCAATGTACAGAGAGACAGCAGTCTGTAGAGAGAAAATGAAGCTCTAGGACGCGGGACAGCTTGTTGCTGCTGCTGCTGCTGCATGGCGCTCTTGAGCGGACTGGTTTCGCAATGCACAATAGTTCACGAAGCAGCAGCAAAAACAGTTCCTGCAGCAGCACGAGAAGCAACAGCAGTAACGAACAGACAAGCATCCTGACTCCATTAGACCACCCCAAATAGCAGCAGCAGCAGCAGAGGTATAGGCAAGAGTAGACCGGCAGATAGAGCAGAAATTGCATCTTCCTGTCGACCCTCCCGGCTGAGACGGGAGCCTCCACGGAAACTGGGGGGCAGCTTTAGCTGCAGCAAGCTCGTCGACGCAGCCATCAGATCCAGAAGCACGTGCTGAAGCAGCAGAAGCAGCAGTACCGAGTGTTTTCGAGGGAATGCAGCACCACGAGGAGACTCGTAGTGACATCATGAGCAAAGGGAGAGATGCAGAGTGACTATCTTTGTGGAATGAATGTCACAATACTATAGGAGCAGCAAAGAGACTTGTACGAGCAGCAGAATTGATGAAGTCTGCGGAGACTGCAGATGCGAGGGTTCTGGCGTGTCGGCCTCCAGGACGCCCTTACCTGGAGCACTGCGTCAGTACGCCAGCACGTATCAGCAGGGGAGGCGCCCTGAAGAAAGGCTTGTTGCTGCTTTACTAACACAGCCTCCTTGAAGTTTGCACATTGGTAGAACTGCGATTGCAAGAGCTGTTGCGCTTGGTGCTGCTGCTGCTGCTGCAGGTCACTGGAGAACGCCGCACTGTTGCGTTGAGAAAGCAGACACGTAGAAGGGCCTCCAAGGCAAACATTTGCCATCGTTGCTGCTCCCGCACTGCGCTGCTGCAACAACCCCATGGACGTCTTCATTGCACTGTCTGATATGGTGGTGCTGTTGCTGCTCTTATAGCCGAGTCTGCTTCCGGTGTCGCCGAAGATTCTGCTAGGTTCGGGGCCACCTCCACTGTCACCACCCCCCTTGTTGCAGCTAGAGTAGACGCTAGACCTGAATTCATGAGCTGTGCTGTTTCTGACGCTCCTGCTGCTGTTGCTGCTGTCGCCGCAGCTGCCAGAAGAGAGCTTTGCTGCGTTGCATGCCTCGCTGCTGTTGCAGTCGCTGATGTGGCGGCCTGACAGGAGCACGCTGGAGCCTGAGTGCACAGCCGTTACATCCAGTAGGCTGCTTCCCTCGGCGGCAGCAAGCAGCGGGAAGAAAGAGTCTTCTTCTGCCTGTTTCGACCTTTCGCCAGAGAGAAGTGTTTGCTCTGCTTCTACTATTTTGCTGCTGCTGTCTAAGTGTGGTAGTTGCTCTGTTGGAGACCCTTGAAGGAGGCTTTGAAGGATCACAGCTGCCGTCTGGTGCCCGCTGCTGCTGTGATGCCGGCTTCCGGCATGGAAGGCTGAGAACTGCTGGTGCTCAAGAAGAGCAGAATGCTGCTGCTGCTGCGTACGGAAAAGCCGGTACTGCTCCGCAGACTGTTCGTACTGCTGCTGTTGCTGTTCCTGGCCATGAGGGGGTTGCTGCATATACGTCAAGGGAAGCACCGATGAGAGCGCCTTTTGCTGCTCCTGCAGACAGGCGTGCTGCTCCTGCAGACAGGCGCGCCGCTCCTGCAGAGGCACAGCAGGCTCCTTGCCGTGCTGCCCTACTGGAGAGATAGTGCTGGGAAGCTCTTTCTTGCAATGCAGCACTTGTCCTAGTGGCTTCCTCTGTAGGCTTGAAGAAGCTTGTACGCCGTCTTGGCTACGCTGCTGCAGGAGGAGTGTCTCCATGTTGTGCTGCTGCTGTTGCCTCTCCTGCAACTGCTGCAGCGCTGTGGAGCACTGCAGCGATTTTGACTCTTCACTTGGCTTTTCAGCTGTGGCTGCTGATGATGCTGGCTGCTGCAGCTGTTGCTGGTAATTTAGCTGCTCCTGCGTTTCTTCTAGGCGCGGCAGTTGCTCTCCCAGCCGCCCTGGACAGCTGTATTGTTCACGTGGTGTTGCCTTGTCTAGCATCTGCTGCAGCGATGGGCAGTCCTGCTGCTGCTGGTTAGGAGGCTGTCCGTGTTTCTGCTGCACTTGCCACTCTTGCTGCTGGTTTTGGCTTCCAGGAGCATGCACTACTTTGTATGTATGCTGCCTTTCAAATTGTTCCCTTTGTTGTTCAGCGTCGCCCTCGGCGTGCTGTTGCTGCTGCTTCCGACGGTGCGTGCTATCCTGCCGGTAGCGCTGCTGTTGCAGTAGCCGCGGGAGGCCTTGTTCGCTGAAGTCTAAGTAGGCAGCAGCTTCAGGCAGCAGCAGCAAAGCGAAAGAAACCTCTCTTGCACCTCTTTGCAAGAAGGGAGGGAAGCAGCAGGCAGCAGACCTCGTCCAATACTGCAAAGACTGTCTCCCCACCCTCTGTCTACGTCTTCTGCGAGTCATGCTGGCTCTCGACGAATTGGAGGAGCTACTGCTTCTGCTGCTGCTGCTGCTGCGAGCGTCTGTTGCTGCCGCTGTTGCGCGACAGCCTGCAAACTTCTCTCTACGCCGATAAGTTGTATGCTCTTGAAGCTTCCTGTTGCACAGATTGACATTAATACATTCATTTTGTTTTATCTCCTTCTGCTGCTGGTACTTCTTCTTTGCTGAATTTCCTGCTGAGAATGCACCCGCTCCAAATGCAGGTGAGGCCATAGAGCAGGACACAGGTGTAGTTGGGCTCTCATTGCTTTCTTTTGAAACAGGCTCGACAGCAGCAGCCGCCTCGTATAGATTAAAGCACACATCAGCAGCAGCACTGGGAGGTGCTGCAGCAGCAAGTCCTGCAGCAGGAAGCTCAGGCGCAGCAGCAGCAGCAGCATTGCAAAACTGGCGTGCTGCTGCGTTGGAAAGTACAGCAGCGGCGACAGTCCTGCCTACCGAAAGCGCAGCAGCACATCCGGAGAATGCAAGAGCAGAACTGGTCGCAGCAGCAGACACCGGCGCAGCAGCAGAAGTGGGCGTAGCAGCAAAAGGGGGTGTCTTCGGCTCCACAGTCTTGCTCTCGGAAGTGCTGCTGCAGAGAGAAGCCTTCAGAGCGAACTGCGCAGCGAATGGAAGTGTAGACCTCAATGCAGCACTGGTAGCGACCCCCGTCTGAGCTGCAGTTACAGGAGAAACAGCAACAGCGCTTTGCTGTTCTTCTTCCTTTTCGAAAGATGCAGCCACGACTTGAGCGTGAAGCTCAGGAGAAGCCGTTGACACCCCTGCTGTAGCAGGCTGCTGTGCTGCACACCCAAAGGCAACGGCCTCTGTCTCAGCGTGCAGTTGCTTGACTGCTAGAGGAATAGTATGCTGGGCTCTTCTATATCCCCGAGATGCGTCTACAGCGTCCACTGAAGCAGCATCGTCCGCGAATGCACCTGAGAAAGCCTGGACTGCTTCTACCTTTGAAGCACGGTCAGTGGATAATGTTGCAGCAGCAGCAGGACGAACAGCAACTCCTTCTTCATACGAAGCAAGGGAAGCAGCAGAGTCTGCTGTGGCAGCAGGAGACATGACTTCTGCGAGGACGACTGTGCGACTTGATACTGCAGCAGCAGGACCAGCGCAAAACATAGCCGCGCCTAAGGCGGCTGCCATTGGAGAATGCATTCCCGCGCGAGTATCAGCAACAGATTCAATCTCCCCCGCAGCAACTCGTGGACACACAATAACAGCAGGAGAAAAATGAGCTGTTGGAGCGTTGGCTCTAGAAGAAGTAGCTGAACCTTGTCGACTCTCGAGCTGCTGGGTGCTTCTGGAGGCTCGGGCTTCATGTTGCTGCCGTGCAGAAGAAGCAGGAGTACCGTTCTGTTGCTGTGGTTGAAGTCTCTCTGAAGACAGCAGTTGAAGACTGCGCGCAAAGGGAGATGCCGCGAAAGAAAGAGACGTTGTTGCGTTTTCCGGTTTTTCTGGTGCAGTATACTCCTTTGTTGCTGAGGAAGGAAGAGAAGTTGTTGTCTCCTCTAGTTCTTCTGCTGCGGCGTACGCCTTTGGTGCTGCAGTCATCTTGGGCCTGCGAAGAAGAATAGGTGGAGAGCACATGATTGCTGGATTACTTTGCGGCTGCGTCGGAGTGACAGTCCCTCCCGCTGTAGCAGATGAAAAAGAGCAAGGAAGGGCTTCAGAACAGCGCGAGAAGGCAGCTGACGACAAAGAGGAGGCTCCATGGCAGATATTCGCAGCTGCCTGCGCCTCCCTCGTTGGAGGCAGAAGCGCACTCTTCTGAAGCTGTTCAGCTGCACATGCTGAAGGCGGCTGCAGATGTGGCTGCCCCTCCTCTACGTAATCTGCTTGTCTCAATTGTTCAGCAGCAGCAGCAGGGGCCCCAGCCCAAGTAGACCAAGCAGCAGCAGTCTCACTCGGGGTGCCGTAGAGTTCTCTTGAGGCTGCTGCGACAGCAAACTCCACGACTTGCTTCTGCCTGCTTGTCCTTTCCACATCATACGCAGAAGTAAAACTCTCCAGAGATAAAGATTCCGTTGCTGCTGCGTTGTTTACACCTTTTGCTTCGGCTGCAGCTGTAGAACTGCTGTTGCTCAGTTGCAAACGATCGGTGCCGTGATCCCTGCGGGGCGTCAGGTTCACTCCTGCTGCTGCAGGGGAAGAATATGCAAAGTCTCCTGCTGCACCTCCTGCTGTCTGACTTGCTGCACACTTCTCACTGGTTTGCTGTGCTGCCGCAACAACCTGCTCGCAAGTACTCTCTTGCTTCATGCGCAAACTAGGGGCTTTCTCGTCTTCATTTGGGGTAGTGATATGTGTATTTTCCTGCAGCACGGCTCTACTGTTTTGCTGTTCGAAATAAATGAATTCAATCAATTCGCGTTGTTCTGCGTCTTCAGCTGCTGCAAGGTGCTGCACATGTATCTGCAACAGTTGCTGGTCTCCGGCGTTCACGCTGTCGCCTGACGCAGTGGTTCTGTGTGGCTGCTGCCTGGTCTCGTGCATCTGCTGCTGTTCCTTGCAAGCCTGAGGCTTCTCCCATCTGCGGCAGCTGCCTAGAAGCTCGTGCTGTTGGCTTCTCCCTGTCGCCGGTATTGTGGCGTCAGACCCACATTGTTGGGAGACACAGCATGACTGCTGCTCTTGCCCACGTTGCAGGTCTTGCTGCTCGAACTGCTGATGCAATTGCGACTGCTGCTGCTGCTGCTCTATCTCTCGCAGGTCTCTCTCGGTAAACTGCTGCTCTCTCTGGGGGTGTCGCTGCTGAGATGCCCCCTGCCGCTGCGGAGGGAACACAGCTGTTGAACAGCAGCTGAGTGTCATGTGCTGCTGGCCCCGTTGCTGGGGCGGACTCGAAGCGTGCTTCTCGTGATGGCGCAGTAACGCCCAGCCGACGCTGGAGAAGCCGAGTAGCCAACTGCGAGGCAGCAAGCGAGCACAAGAGAGCAGCAACACAGTACTGCAGCATGCCTGTGCAAACAGAAATGTCGACTGCTGTTCCTTCCTGTTGAGTATCAGGTCTTCAGCAGCAGCTGCATCAGTCAGAGCTGCTGCAGTAGGAGCCCCCCGGTTTTCTCGAGCTTGCAGTACACGCCGCACAGCCCGTATGTACCTACGCACCAGGGCAACTCTGCGTCTCTGGTTGAGGCCTCCAGTCTGTCTCCATTCCTGCGTCAACAGCAGCCGCAGCAGAAGCGGCAACTGTGCTGGCACAGTGTTCAGGAGCCTTCTGGCTCGCGCAGCAGCACTGGAGGCGAAGGTGAAGGCTGCAGGAGGCAGCTGCAGACAGAACGGCAGCAGCGATGGGGGCACACTAATTGGAGCCACCTGCAATAACAAATGCAACCACAGGCAGCAAAACAACAAGAAAAATTACATGCAAGTCTCTTGAATTCTGCGAGGCAACAAAAAAAAAAGGTAAACCACGTGCAAGGCTCTTGTACGTTGCGAGGGCTCTCACATCAGTTGAGGTTGCATCGGATTTCTCCGAGTCGCAAAGACATCGGCTTCGCGTGCAGAGACCGGCGGCGCTTCTGACAGAGAAAAGTGCTCACCTCCCAGACGACGCCTAGCCAGAATGCGTGGATAGCTGCAGCGTGCTGCCTCGCTATTGCTGCCGCTGCAACGGAGTTCGTCTCATTCAGGTGTTCTTCTGCTTCGACTGGGGCCTCTTCACTCACATCCCTTCCACGTTGGCTTCTCGACCCCCTGCTGCAGCTTCCTGCTGCCTGGGCAAGCGTTCTGCAGCGCGGAGAGCCACCATTCAATAGAGACGCCTGGCCGAAGCATCTACCGCTGCAGCAGCAGCAGCAGTGGAAGCAGTCGCCGAAGAAGGGAGCTTCTCTCTCTACTGCTGCAGCTTCAGTTGGCTGCGCAGATAGCGGACAAGCAGCTCTTTTCGAAGTGCTACATTCGAAAATGCCTCCTTCTGCAACCAGCAGCGGCAGACAAACAGAGAATGAAGGACAGCGGCCATAACTATATATATATATATGTACATAGATTTGCATGTGCATCGAGAAGTAAGGGCTTTCGAGGGCACTTACAGTTCAAATACTGCAGGAGAAACGAAGGCTTGTAGGCGCCTCTCTATTGGTCCCATAGGCATACGAGTAGACATGCGATTTTTTACATATAACCTCTTCTCAAGGACATACAAAGCAGGAATAGGTTTGACGTGCAGGAAATACGAATATGTGTCCACGTGGACACCGCCACTATTTCTCTCAGCCATACAAACCGCACAAAGTCGTCTACATCCACTTGGGCGCCGCCTTGCATATATATATATATATATATATATATATATATATATATATATATATATATATATATATATATCGGTGTGAGGGTTGGTTGAAGGCTCGCTCCGTTGCGTGTAGTCACAATGCACACTCAGGGAAAGCCGTGGAGCCCGCCAGGGGCACTGCCAGGGAGCCCGAGGCAGCAACTGATTTTCTGTCTCGGTGACTCACATCTCTTTTCGTCTCTTGTGCTGCTGTATTCTAACTTGAACACAAAACTGGCTCATAATACCTGGACAGCTGCCGAAGCAGTCACACAGTCTTTGCTGTTTCTGGTGTGGCTGTCCGCCCTTGATCTTATCACTTGTCGCTCCCTGCGGTCTTTTCTTGCTGCTCTCTGGCACCTGCATGCAAAGTCGCCTCTGCGCTTAAGCTGCCGTTCTTTACTCCCTCACGACGTTACAATAGGTTCAAGACACTTGCGACCCTCTTCACATCTGCTAGATACACTGGGGATCTTCAGTGAGAAGGATTGTTGTCTTATGCTTCCACACATACACCCTGACGAAAACCTGTAAACTGGAGATGCTGTTGCTACTGGTGGTGCATCCAGAATGCATCTGCAGCTAACATGACGGATAAGCGCACTGCTGCTGCAGCTCTTGCCGATGCTGCTCTGGCTATTCTTGCAATACTGAAAGCTGCAGCATGCTGAGTTTTTCTCCTTCTTGGCTCCAGACGCGTCTGCTCTATGAGTTGTTGCGTGCAGCTTCTTTGATTACCAGCTCTACACGAAGTCGATGTCGCTTGTCCATCTGAATCGATGGCTGAGTCTCCGCTGAGGCGGCGCCGTGCTTTTCTGCAAGCTGCTGGTGCTGGTGCTTTTGCTGCCTGCTCTGAATAAGCACATGCACTACCAGACCTCTTTTCTCCATTAGGGAGCGTGTCATGCTGCTTGGAGACAGTCACGCGTACTACGGCACATGCTGGAGACCCGGCAGTTTGTGGCAAGTAGCGCCGCCACCTGCACTGACTAGGACCACCTGCGCACGAGACACAAGAGGCAAGGAGCTCCGTATCTGAAACTCCTCTTTGTCTGTTGCCTCTTCTCGGGTGATGCCTCTGAATTCTACCAACGGAGAGAGCGTCCCTAGAAAGCTTGGCACAATCCTCTTCGTTCGGTCTCTGCTGCACTCCTTCCTGCTGTAGACGCTTACGTCGTACCTGTTGAGCGAAACGTAAATCCTGCAGACTTAGCATTTGATAATGCTGCCGCTGGTGCGGATGTCGCCGTATACAGGGCCGCTGACGGAGGTGCATTCGCTGCGAGTGATGCAGGAGAAATTCTGCTCTCGTTCGCTTCCTCTGCTGCCCCGAGGAAGCTTTTGATAAGTTCTGCTTGCCCCGTCTGGCTTGGTTCAAAGCAGCTGAGATGAAGGTATCCACCTCTGCAGCAGCACATCGTTCCTCGGACTCCAGCCGTGCCACAGGTTTACAACTCGTGTCCGTCAACCTGAAAGCCCCTTCATTTAGCTTTCTCTTTGTTCCTTCTGCATCCTCTGGAGAATTCTGCGTCGTCTGCTGAGGTGTACGTCGTTTCCAAGGACACTGCTTTCTGGCAGTGTGGTCACTCGCCCGGACGGTCAGGGTCGCTGCACCGCGCAGAGAAATTGCAGCAGTCTCCTTGTTTGATGCAGTAAATATGTGCTTGTCTCCCATATGCGTAATGCAGTTGCAAAGTTGAGCGCAACTCTTCCCGCTGATTGAAGTCCCGCTGTTATACGTAGCATCAGCAAGCTTTATGGAAGGAAGAAAACCGGAAGTAGGGCGGAGAGTCTCGCTGCAGTGCGACAGCGCAGTTCCAGCTGACACACTTGGATCAACAATGTCACGTTTCCAAGCAAGCGCTGGCGTTTCTGAAGGGGAAGCATATCGGTGTCTGATCGCCGCCTTTGGATAAAACCTGAGTAACGTACTGTTGGAATGCGTGTCTCCACAACAATGCGGAATGAGATGATGCCTCACACTTGCAACACAGCAGCAATTAACTGTGTCTCGCCGCTTCCTTGCTTTGCCCGTAGCAGTTGGTTGCCGGAAGGACTTTCCTGTGATTCGATTGTGAGTACCAAGTCCCTGTCTTTTACTGACATGAAAGCGCTTCCTTTGTTCCTTGGGCGCGTTCGCCGTATTTGCCGGTCCTTTGACACTACTCTTCCCGCGTAAGTCTTTACACCTGAAAGTGTACACGCATGTCTTCCCGCCTATCTTGTCAGCGTCCGCCCGCTTGACCCCATTTTCTCTTCTACATGCTGCTGCAACTAAGCAAGGACTCTTTGCCTGTGAAACCTTGCGGTGCTGCGGTCCCTGCTGCGGAGCACAAAGTCGTCCCGTCGCGGCTACCGCTGCCTGAAAGACGCCTGATGGAGTGCCAGACGAGTCAGCAGGTCGGCAACGCATAGCAGAAAAGTCTTCAGCAGTGCTAGCAAGTGACCAGCACGGAAAAGCACATGGAAAAATCTGGAATTGCAGCATTCGCTCGGCTTTTGCTGCTACTGTAGCGGGTCGGGTGCAGATCCGCCGCTCAGCTTGCAAACAAAAGTTTATACTGAGCGCCGCCTGCTGTGCCAGCAGCAGCGCTACGTGCTTCTTCCAGACATGCTCCTGGGCGAAGTCATGCTGCATCTCTTGCAGTTCTTGACAGAAGGCGTACCCCAGTTCTGGCACCGTAGGGCACCGCGGAACAGTGAGAGCCAAGCAACGCTTAGGTGAAGCATCCCGGTGAGGCCTTTGCAGTTGGGATGCCGACTGCGGCTCTATAAAGCAGAAGGAAGACGACGAAATGGCAAACAAATAGGGCTACTGGTTCAGCCGGAAAATTAGCACAAAGGCATCTTTGAGCTCCTCTACGTGGAAGTGTATGATGAAGGAAAGGGCTTGAAAAGAGAGATGTACACGTACGCGTTCTACGAATACGAACCCCAGAATTAGTAGTCGACAGACTGACAGTTAGAAGTTGGAAACGGAGACACATTTATATCTTGCTTCTAGAACTTTGGAGATTGCATGCCGTATTGTCGTCGCACATGAGTGACCTGACGATTGTCATTTCCCTTACTCTCCCGTGAAGACGCATGTGAGAAGCACCAAAGGGAAGCATAAAAGTAGCCGGATTGTCACTGTGACCGAGAAGCGGACGCCCGCTGCAAGAGGGAGAAGTTACGGACCGGGAAAGCAGTATTTATAAGAGTAGAAAATCCAAGACCACCAACGGAAGTACGTCCTTCTTGCACTTTTTGTGTGTCTACTCGAGTTTCCACATACAAAGCACAGCTGTGCGCATAGTTGACCCTTCAAATACACACTCCATGTATGAAGTCGACTTCTACGTGTAAAATCGTATCAGCTGTTTGGTTGTAGGAAGCTGTCGGAGGTGCCGCCCTCCGTACATTTCAGCATGAGAAGGCTTCGCCAGTGTGGACGTCTGCTGTTTATGTCCTCTTCCCCCATAGTGGTAGTTGAGCGCCATCTACAGTGTACTGTTAGGAACGGTCAGCTAGTAATCGGAACGCCCATCTGGATTGCTAACGCTGCTGTGTCTGTGACGAAATACGTGTTCTCGCATGACGGTAAAGAGATGCTTTTGCATTAGGCGCTGTTAGACTCCCTCAGCCACCAACATGCACAGCACAACTGCAGGTCAGTGTAAAAATAAACGAGTAGACGGTCCATAGTTGACGCTTTGACTGTTCTGAAAACCTCTGACGAACTATGAACACGTCAGCGGCAACATTCCTTGTTGAGCGTGCCTAAAAGCACACTGCTGCCGGCTCCTGTACAGTTTTTGTGCGTAGTTTCACAGAGTCACCGACTATTAGCCAACGTAGTGATAAACCATTACAACGTTATGCTCAAACACACTTCTGCGAAACAGCCGTACACACAAGATTGTCTGTGAACGAGGAAGCACACGGAGACACGCGCAGATTCGAAAGAAATGTATGCGTTGGTGTGTGTCAATGTATGTGCAACCGCACATACGACGGCCTGCGGATAAGACAATTGTCTAGTATCTGGCTGCGGGCACGTTCAAAAATGTCTTGGTGGGATGAAACAGTCGAGCGAGCAACTTCCGCACTGCAGCCCTCGCTCTCTACCATGTTGACATAGCTGTATTCCACGTGGATTCGACACGGAACCTCACGCGAGCAGTAGCTTTGCAGTCGGATGTCTTTACCTCTTAGTGGTTTAGCAGTTATCCACATCTCCGCAGACAGCGGGGCACGGAAGCGGTCTGTAGCCGCCGTTAAGTTGTCGCGTACGTTCCTGTGAATCTGGCGGAAGATGCTGTACTCTCCTGCTTGCGTCAAGCGGCTGCTGTGGATTCCAGAGGCGCAAGGCAACAAGTGCTATCTTGCTCCTCATCTCTATCTAAAGAGTGAATTGCTATTGGTATAGCACTGAGAATTTCACTCTTCTCCCTGTGTGACGGGGAAGGCGGCTCTGAAGTGAAGTCCAGGGCTGCAGATAGAGAGTCCTCGGAAGTCGGCGCTCCCAAGGAACTCGTTGTAGCTGCATTAGAGACCTCCACAGAACAGGCTATATTTCCGAGACTAGACCTCCACATACAGGAGACTACCAGTTCCCAGGCACTCAAAAAGGAAAAGAAGTAGACGAGCCGTTCTCTCCCGGACGACTTCCACGTACGCGTGGAATTCCAACCACGAAAGGCTCTCCAGAGGAGGGTCCAGGGAGTTATGCTGGCCTCGGCGAGTTATTCTACCCCCGTGGGGACCAGCTGGAGCCGGCTTTGGCACGTAGCAGCAACTACTAGGACGTAGAGGGGGAAATTCACGGCCCACGGTGAGATGCTGATTCGGTACCACCTAAATTCTTCATAAAGTGGAGCTCTGGCTAAGTTAGTGGCTGCTTGTGCCCTTGATGTGACGTCGGTCCACGGTGTAGTGATTGCCTATGTTGCTGCGTTGCCGCGTCTGCGGCGGGGTCCTGCCGTGCATCAATTGAGATGTGCACAGTTCGGCTGACATGTCTATAGGCAACACGAATCACTGGCTCTTGCGGGAGACGTGTAGCAAAAACCGACAGTAGGTACCTCAGGCGCGGTAGGGAGAAAGACCGTCAAATTCTTCTTGTTATCTCTGTGTGGAAAGAAGAATGTCAAGTAGAGGGAGCAGTCTGAGTTTGGACGTCCTTTTCAACAGTGCAAGACCGTCAGATGTACTTCACTATAGCTCCTGCGCCTTATGTTGACCTTTGGCTGCTGCACTGCTGTTACGTCACCAGTACTCCGAAATCAGGCATGCAACAACAGTCGTTCTGCCTTGTCAGCTGAGGAAAAACAGACGAAACACGAGGAAACCCACGACGGAAGTGGTTCTACGCTTTGATCGGACTGACACTGCTTTATGTCGTCGTTGTTGCTGCGCGTGCCATCCTTGCACATGCATAACTCGCACTTGGTGTACGAGCCTGAGGTTCTCCCTGAAAGTCGGGAGCAGCCGCACTACAGAAAGGACATTGTGCTGGACGCTAATACTGCCTCCTCACGTTAGTGTCTTCGTGCTGCGTATTACGGCGGGAAGGCGTCCTATATTGCCTGTCGTCTTAAGAAGAAGATGCAAGAAATCATCGTCCTGGCGACAGCGCATGACACACAGAATACTGTCGAGCTTTCCAGTGTTGCAAGCAACGTACATGGATGGGAAGAACCAGAACTGCTAACTTTATCCACAGAATGAAGATGGTTGGCCAGAGTGACGTCTACGTGTGCTTTTGGCATTGAAGTAAAATTTGTCCTTTGCCAAACACTTTGACGTAAAGCGCTCTCTGCTCTGGTAGCGGTGGTGACCTCTGCCGTCCTGCACGCCTCAAACGGGTTACTCTTGTGTGGAGTTTGACGGAGAAGGTCCCTCTAATGGTGCTTGCTTGCACCCGAGGAACCCCAGGGAGATTTGCCGCAAATGTGGTGGGGAGCTGCTGTTGCTGAAACCCGCTGTCATGTGCCCCTGGTGACTGTCAACAGGCATGTCAGTGCTAACCGTGTTGCATCTGACTAAGTGCCTTGGCACATTCAAGGGTGCAGACAAAGCTAATGACATGTGTTTGAGTCTGGAGCGCAGAGAAGCGAGAATTTATCAAGTGTAGCCTGAGAACGTACGAAGAGTTTAATCCAAAACACGTCCCACATTGTAGTCCTTCCTTGCTATGAAGACCTGCCCGCCTGACACAGATGTGAGCTCCACGCCATAACCTTCAGGTCCTCACACTTTCCAGTCCACAGGTACAAAGCATTTTGTCTGCTGGCTGACTCTCTGCTTAGGCCTGTGCGCTCACATACCTAGGCATGATTGGCACAAGTGCTGGCAGGTAAAGCGTGGTCTGAGGTCTTCTACCAGCGCGGAGGTTGAGATAGTTGTACGGAAAACTTCAACTGTGTCTCACACTCCCTGTTTTAATGCGTACATCAAGCAGCAGAAGCAGCCCTTATTCATATCTGCCGTTTCAGCACGAGCCCTGGTGAAATCAAGGCAGTACGAAAAGCCTGATATTGCTGTTGTAAGAGATCGCCGTGGTCAAAGTTCACAATACATAATCGGCTCCAAATTATTTTTATAGTTTACCTGGTGCTTTCTATACTTGAGACATATGCATATACATGCATTTAAATACCTACCTATATATCTATAGAGAGCGAGAGATTTGAGCAATACTGTGTCCCAGGCATGTGTGTATGTAGGGGACTTGTAGCTCAGGCGTGATGTGAGGGTCGCTTCAGGTTGTGGACGGCACGGAGCTGAGCAGATGAAGCAAGACTCGTTTTCGCGCTACTGCCGTAGACAGGACGATTATTGATAGAGCTAGAACCTTTCTATAAAGATGACTGGCAGACAACAGCTCCGCCTCGAAGCCGCCGCAAAATTCACGGTTACGTCTGGTTAACCTTCTACTTGAACAAGGTGCCTGGCAAGTTCCTGTCGTAGAGAAAAGTGACAGCCACCGTCGCCAAGTGCTCCTTCAGCGCTCTTATTTGGTACGGCTACGGCTGCTCGTTCCCGGAGTCCTGCCGCCTATTCCGCAGTTGTCTTTAGTCGCGCATGAGTCTGATGTGATCAGTCTCTCAGATGCGTCACTCAACTGCACCTCGACGAGCACTGGTGGATCAGCAAGAAGTGACGCAGGGTGTTGACATAACGGGCTGTATTATGGCGGCGCTCAGATTCACCTGCACAAAGAGAGCCATATACAAGCCGAAGCCTTCGTAGTACAATCTATGTTGGTAGACGCGGATTGTACTAGTAGACGCACATCCACCAGCCTTCTACGGTTCTGCAAATGCTAGGGGCTCTGCCTCTCGTCAGGTAGTGTGCGAAACACGAACAGTGTGTGCGCTCTCTACCCACAACGGTTTCTGCCTCAAACGACACGACGGCTACACTGTCACGAATGTCTTATCAGAAACGATGCTATGTACGAGGCGCCCAGCGTGATAAGATACGCCTCTAGTTTGTCTGTAGTCCTTGTGGCACCCGCAAGAAGCAAGGCAATTCTGGCTTGTTGCCCGTCATTCACCACAACCTTCAACGACAGATGGGTAGAAAAGCACGCACTTCAAGCGCGTAGTTTAGTTTTGCTCCTTTGGGCAAGAGCTATAGCGCTTTCCTGCTGCTTACGCTCCACATTCGACGCTTCCGCGCTGTCGACCACTATAGAAAGGCTGTGGAAGGAGATGACCTAAAGCTCCACAAATTCGGAGTAGGTTGCTTCAGGGTGCAGCACTAGTCACTCATTGTCATCGCCCCTCGCCTCTCCGGTACGCATAGCAGCACCCCAGTCCTGACTGGTTTTCCTACTCTTTGACTTCGAGTCCTGCAAAGTATTACCATCAAACTAAGTAGGAAACAGCGCAAGGGCTGCAGAAGGTGACGCCGTCGGGTTTCGATCGGAGCAGATGCCCGGCTGATTTTTCACTGATAAGTTGATACGATGCAAGGAGTGCAGTACCACAGAAAGTGGAGTCTGCCTAGATGGCCTGCGCAAATGATCACTGTGAGTTCGTGTGGTAATTGGAAGAAAACCTTCCCTCACGCAGTGGATATTATTTGGAGCTGCAAGAACTTTGGGGCAACGACAGTGGCGGATTCGGCAATAACGTTGACGCAGAGGATGATCCACACTGGAAAATGTGTCACAACCAGTCGAGGAGGTCGCTAGGACCTTGTTGTTTCTCAAGAGGCAACACGGCCTGACGCAACTGAAAGTTGTCAGCCGGTCCTGCAAAGCCGCACATAAAGCCAACAAAAAAGCCTTTGTACATGCATACGAAGAGCGTGCCCAGATCGACGTGAGAAGAAGTGTGGAACGCTTTCCCCCCCCAAAGGGAGCATCGTCAGCTCAACGCCAGTTTTTGTCTACACTTCTCTAAATGTGAAAGCTGCTCGAACCGGCAGAGATCGCAGCTGAACGCTTCCAATTGTAAAACATTCACAACTGCTTAGATGGGGGCTGTGTTGCACAGTCGCCTCTGTTCGATCCCAGTTCACACGTGTGAACACTTTTCTGCCCGAAGAAAACAGCTGCCTAAATAAATTGCATCACTGCTAGGAGCCAGCTGAGAGAACTCGCTTCTTCTCACGAGAATAACATTTTCCTTTTCTGCCTCCAGTAAATTAACTCAATGGATGTATGCAGCGTAGACATGTACCTACGTTTTAAAATCAACCTCTGTGCATATCCCGTGTCTTAAGCAGGTCACTTTCCATCTGAGGTTCTTCCTTGCTCCGTCTGTCGGCTAGCTGGGATATCAGACTGATCGCATCGCTGAAGTTCGCTTCTAAATGAGTTAGAAGGGCCTTGCCGAAATTAGTCTTCTCAAGCCGAAGAGAAACTTAGAAAACGAGGCCGGCAAAGCAATCTCTCCCTCCCCCGAGCCGACGAGGAACCCACTACAGATCTCCGAGACACGTGGGACACGAAAAAGCAGCGCTACTGCTCCAGGAAGTATGAACTTGGGTACGGGCATATCAAGTAAGGAAGCACCGTAAGCAATCGTAAAGGCGGAAGGCAGAGGATCCACAATCTACAGCCACCGTCACCAACACAGCGCTGCTCTTCTCAATAGCACTTGTGATGGAATGAGTAGTACACCGTTCATTCGATAGAAATGCCGACGTAAAAAAGGCGGAACTTCCGCGCGTTTGAAACCGTATACTAAACATGAAAGACGTACGAGCTTTACTGAAGAACGACGGAATAGTTACGATGGTAGAGAATCAGTTTACTGTCCGTTGTAAGGTAATTGGCATTTGTCCATGAGGCGAGAACTACGCGTAGAGTGTCAATTCTTAGCAAAGTTAACTACTTCGTCCGAACTGATAGTTTCAACTCGCAAAGTCAAGTGTGACCAGGAAAATAAAGACTTTTTCACGAAAAAAATCAGCTGCAGACGCGCTGAAAGTGAATCAGACTGGGAAAGATTCGAAGGTTTATAGGCTACAGTTTGCTTATACAAAGATTTTCACAACGTATATGCCAGGGTCATCGTTCACATATCCCTCTAAGGCGAAAGTATGATAAGGTAATAGTAATATACTGTTGATTTCCTTTTCCGCTTTACTTACTGCGACAACAGCACGTAGAAAGATGGTAGCTTTTCCAAAATATCCACCTTTATCATGTTCCATGTCCGCCCGGTGGAGTTCCAGAAAAATACGCTTTGTTAGAGGACAGGAGAAGCCCGCGTTAGTTGGCGGGTGACTTCTTGTCCATGGCCGCTTAGCGCTGTATCAGAGAGGAACACGGCAGAATGCTCAGCAGAGCACGCAACACGCCCACCATCTGCTCTACTCAAAGCGCCGGCTCACAGTTCTTTACCCTGTAAGGATGAAAATTCATTGGTTCCATTCACGTAATAGCCGTTTAATTTTCGAGTCACCCGTGAAAGACAGTGCAATAGGTCGGGATACGTGGCGCGGGAGGCAATTTAACGTGCTGGATTTTTCACACCTCCACCGGAAGGTCTCATAAGTTGCAAAATCTCTCGAAGGCGTTTTTGCGGCATTTTGATTGTTTTGAGAATAAAGATTCCCACCGTCGTTCACATGCGAAGATGTTGGCGATAAAGCTGGGCGGATTCGTCGCGAAACAGTGCAGAAGGGTCACCTTTTCCGCTTTACACAACAGCAAAATGTTCAGCCGTTTCCTGTTTTTTTGGGCTTTTTTCGGTCTTTACAGAAGGACTCTACCAGATTACCTCCGCAATATACCGGAAGTGTATCTTGGTGAGAAGAAGGCGGTTGCCGGCATTTGCAGGGTGACTATTTCTTTGACACCAGGAATTCGCAGGTTCACTGTTGCAGGTTGAGTGTGCCGCCCAGACTACTGTTTTAGAACATGCCTGTCGCTCCCCGTGTCCCGCCACCAGCAAATACTACTCCTGTGCCCCCTCACGTGTAGCAGCCGCTGCTGCCGTTGCTTCCCTCCGTGCAGTGCGTGCCGCTGATCACCCTGTTCCTACGCTGTGTGCTCCCCTCCTGCCGTTCTTGTAGGGTGCCTGCTGGTGAAATAGCATCTCCTGCGCAGGTGGCTGCCATTTCGCTGCTGGATGGAGCCGCGCTGGGTCTCAAGCGGGTGCTCCTCCTTGTGCTGAGCCAACATATTATGTAGTTAGACAGGGAAGACCTTTAGGCAGTGCACCCAGCTGCCGCTCTACCATGGTTTTTGCCTCGGACCTCTTCTTTTTGCATTTCTGTTGTTTATTCGGCACCGTAGGTGCATCAACACCAATGGCATAGAACAACTTTCTCACAGTTAATCACGTTGAACTAAACGGATTCTTGCGGATAAACGCGTCAGTATGTCGTTGCACGTAAGCCCCTTTTTTTATCTCTTCAAACGACGTAGATTTAAAGAAATGTAGTTCTGCCCTGGTGTAATGCTTTAATCACATTATACATTGTGGAAGAGGGACCGTCGCGCATTTGGACCCACAACTATCCTTGAGGAAACTAGTTATATGTGTGTGGAGCATGGGCTAGTGTGCCGCGTTTTTGGGCCTGACACAAGGCACTGCTTCACTGAGTACTACAACGTGCTCGTGTAGCTTCCTCTAGTATACCCTAGCCCATATTCGGTTGCACCTTTTCCGTGTACGCACGAGTAGGGTAAAGTCCAGCGTGGAAGTCGGAGTCGAGGGAACGCCGGCCTCTGGGTAGGTAGTACAGTTACACTCTTTTTGAGTAGAGATGCGGAGGAGGGATTGCCAAAGCCTTCTGCCTTCGGGCAAGATGAAAAACTTTTTCGCCTACGGTGATTTCCCGTGAGCCTCCCAGAAGTAGGTGCCCCGAACTCTTCCCTGTGATAACTTCAACAGCACGAAGCTCTAGAGCACTTCGACTGGCTCGTGGCAGTTTGTTCCTTACCATGAACAGTAACGATGGTAGAAGAAAAAGTGAGTTCATCTGCCTGCCCAGAGTAATTCTTCGACCTTCTGCTGGAAAAGCATGTACGGTAACCATAGGAATTTAAGGGACTGCATTTTCAGACACGTGCACCACAATGCATAGGGGTGTGCTCGATTATCTATAGAATAATGATCGAGGACTTACTTCTGTTTACTGCACTGGATAAACAAGTACGCTAGATGTATTTAGCTACACTTATGTATTCATAAATGAATCTCCGTATACACTTATTCACGTAAAGAGAGAAGGAGAATGAACGGCGGACAGGATGGAATATATGTACGAAGGTGCAGAGTGCCAGGCCTCGTGTCAACTTCAGTCTTGACTGCACTCAAGCGGTACTGTACACAACGTATATCAGAGTGTTTGAATGTGTATATGCGTATAGATATATATATATATATATATATATCTGGCAGGCAGATGTTCGTGGACAGGGCAATGTATACTAGTGCAGAGCTGAGCTGCTCAGTGCACCGAATGTGAGTTGCCCCCACCTTCAAAATATTAACTTGCTGTACTGCTACCACGTGAGTCCTATGGAGCGTCGCTCCGCCTAAATAGAGCATCATTCTCGACACGGGTCAGCATAGACAGGTGTTAACGGCAGTTTACGCCTGCTGGACACCCCCTTTCTTACGATCACGCTCAGAGCAGCACTGAGCCGGAAGAAGGCAGCGAGATACAAAGGTCGCACACATTCAGCCGTTCCTTGGCGTATGCTTTTTTTCAATAACATGCTGGCCCTCGTTCACCGTACAGCGTAACCCTCGATTGCACTCGTGTGCTGAACAGAGAGTGTTCGGTAAGAAGACGTTTTGAAAAAGCTTGAGGTCTACATAGTTTCATCCTTGAGGAGGGCGTGCTCATACGATGGTGAGGAAAAAGTGTCATTGACATTCCCTCACATGTTCTGTGTTAAAGTGATGTCTGGTGGCCTGTATTTAGTGTGGATGTTTTCCAGTGTACCTTAATGACTCAGCGAAACTCTTTTGTCCACTGACCGGATCAATACTGAAGTTTTAGTGCATAACTCTGCGGTCGTGCTTAGTAGCGATTAACGCGAAAGGTCCTGTTGTGGAACTGTAGAGACACACTGACGCTTGGGGAGAAACAACCCTGTACCCGCTTTCCTCCAGTAGCACAGATCTAATAATTTGGTGTCTGGTTTGTTTATTGGAAGCGACACCTTACACATAGTGCATTGCTCTGCAGAGAGGGAGGGAATTTATACACCTGCAGTGTGAGCCACGCTGCAGAACTCGCAGACTACACAAGGCACAAATACAAACACCATGTATAATTACACATGCACCTCAGTCTGCAGACTATTCGAACCTGTTCCGCTTCGACACTCTACCTTTTCACATCAGCAACTCTTTCTCTCTTCCTCTATATGTGCGCGCCTGTATTTCCAGGTCTGGCGTACACGACTACCTGAATAGCACAATGGAAGATCGCTCCTTAAGCCCATACGAGGCGCGATGGCTCCTCCCCGCGGAAATGAGCACCGACACAAATATTCGAAGCACTGCACTCTCTCAAAAGGATATATCCCGCCTACGTTTGTTATCTGTTTGTATCTCAAACCAGCTAGTCGTCATTGGAAAGCAAATTTACACCGCAATCCACATTTTATCTATTAGCTCCATCACCTTTTATGAAACCATGGGAGCAGTCCGGACGTACGCATTCATAAACTTCTGCGGGTGCGCAAGAGGGTATACAAACGTGAAACCAGGAAAGAATAGTGTAGAGAGACGAACGTCATCAAGCTGTCACACGCGCAGCGTTCTATGGAACCATCTTCACGACTTTCGGGGAAACCAACTCGTTGGAGCAAACGGCAAATAGGATACGAGTGCGTGCTGGTTCTCAACTCGCACGCTGCCTAGAAATACTCACAACGTTCGTGCATACGCATATATTAGATCGGTCTGCATTCTGCTGGACTACTGTGCCTGCGTGTTTGACACCACTTCCTCATAACTGACGTGTTGAGGAACACAATCAAAACGCATGCCACTTATGCCGTCGCGAGATCACATCCTGCAGTCCTCCGAAACGTGCAACTGATTATGGACCGTATTGTTCGGAAGTTATTGGCTGGTTTTTTTTCCCCCTCCCCAACTTATTCTCTGGTTGCGACGTTCGCGTAACGGCAGATGACAGTAAGAGCGCGCCTTCGTTCCACAGAATAGCAGCTAGTCTCTGATCGTTTATGCAGAAAGCACATCCTCTGTGTGATCGGCTCGCACTCCGTATGAGTGAATGTATACATTCATCATATATTCTTATTTGTGAATGCAGCTTAGACACGAGAACCACAGACAGTAACAGCCTGTTGTATAGCCCCTGAGTTACGCTTATGTGGCACGCATGAGCTAAGTACAAGAGGTGCACTCCTACACACGCACGTTTGCGTGTTTTCCTTTCTATAATAGCAAAAATATCTCAAATATGCCTCTCTGGAAGTCACCAGAAGGTTCAAGGTCTCCTTCTGGACTTGCAACACTCAGTGTATGTTATAAATGCAGTACTTTTAACCCACTTCGTGTCCGCTTCACTTTTTGGGCGCCGTACTTGTCGGGCGTGGTTGTCTCTCCTATTCAGCCGATGCTCCACTCTCAGACCTTATGTTGAACAGCGTACGCTCAACGCTAGTGTCCATGAGGAGGACAAGTCTTTCGGTAGTCCAAATCGGCTTCGAAACCTTACCGACTTCCCGTGCTCATTTAGAACAGTGGAAATCTGTCATAGGTGTTTGGCTCGTAGTCTAGTTGTAAAACCTTTGTCCGGTCGTTGTGCTCGCAAAGCGAAGTTTCGCACCGCGCGACACGAAGTATGTAAACTTCATGCTTTCGTCAGAAAAACCAAATTTGTGTCAATTTGAATTAGCAACAGCCCTACTTTCCACCGGAGATTCAATATTTAAGGGGGGCGCCGCCACCGGCAATGGAGATCATATTTTCTGTTTCAAGTATTTACCTCCATTATTAAACATCATCGGTTCTGACGTGAGTGCATCTTCGGAGGTCATCTTCTGTTTTGCAGCACGGTAGGCGCAGCCTTTTAACGTGCGGAATAACCTGAATCCTAACTTCATCTCTATAAATTCCTCAGCGTTGAACATCAATCTTCCCGGACGCATACGGATGCACAAGAGGCGCTACACTGTACTTCGTTCAGTCGACGTCAGAATACTCGCCGTGGGTCTACTTTCTCCGTGGCTGGGCCGTTATTCATGCCCACGTCCTCTTAACTTACCATGTGTGCTTGCTGCTCGGCCTGACTGACCGCACTACTACGCAGTTTCCTCCTCGCGGAGGGCCTTTCTGGCTTCAATCGCGAGCTTGCACTGGACTGCCAAATTGCGCGCCTGCTCAAAGCCGTACTGCTTAAGGCTAAACCCTTTTGTCCGTCTCCGCTCACCCTGAGTAAACACAACCCTCCACAAACGTCTCCCATTGTCGTACCAGACACCCGATATTTTGTGTCCGCATGCGTCGTACAAGACTTTGCCATCTGCGCCTGTTCTCCACGACTTTTTGGTCCCTTCACCTGAGAACACACTCTTATCCCTGGTCCTGCATACCATTCTGGTCGGTCTTGCTTCTCTTGCTTTCATCTGGATACCTTTTTCCGGCAAAGCACGCCGACGTGACTCCTTACGAACATCATAAGGCTCACTCAGCGAAGCATCGGAACGCACAATGCCACCAGCATCAGCGTCGGCAGTACTCGGGGTCACGTCAGACAAAGAACCATCGCCACTCACGCTCTCTCCCCTCTCCACGACATGGTTTTTGCATAATGGACGAGTTCCCGCGCCAGCCATGCGAGAAGCTTTCACTCCCTCGAAGTCATTGTCAGAACTTCTCCTTTTGCCGAATTCGAGAAATGTTCCCTGGTAGCTTGTGTCAGTAACATTTTCACCTGTGGGCGCTGCTTTGCCGGTTCTTTTCATGCTATAAGGGTTCTGCAACGCGTCAACGGCTGTGGACAAAGTTACAGTCTCTTCCTTCTTTATGAATTGACCGGGCTTCTGCTCTTCTGCCTGCTTCCCTCTTCCTTTCTCATAGTCTGGTATCACAGTGACTGTTTGTTTCTCAATAGCAGTCGGTTTGGTGCATTCATTAACTGTACTGTCCCGTCTGTGCGCCTTGATTTTCCTCTTCTTACTACGCAGCTGACGAGACGAATGCGGCGAGACAGTCGTTGCCGTCCTATTGCTTTCAGGTGTACTGCATTCTTTCCAGACCTCCGCTGGCTCCGGTGCATAATATCTCTCCGACGCAACAGGACACAGTGGGTTTCCCTTGTCCGTCTGGATTGTTTCAACAGAAAAAGCTAGAGCATCAGAGTAACATGAGGGAGAGGAAAATGGGGAGATATCAATTAACGGGAGCACTGCAGCGGGCTTATCTGTACCAAGAGTCTTTGGCCTTGGATGGAGAATCCCCGCGGAAAGGCTATCTGGCATTTTGGAGAACCTTGGAGGCCGACAGACCGCTCCTGTAGCAGGCATACACCAGTGCAAAGCCGTCTCCTCTCGCCAGCTTATCCAATTGTCGATCAGCTGCTCGCCGAAGCGCGCTTGCTTCTCTGTTTTCTGGGTCTCCTGTTGAGAAGCACAATGTCCGATGCGACTTCTTTTCTCGTATCCCTGTACTTCCCACCCTGGTCCTGAGCGCGCCGTCTGCGCTGCTCGTTTCCATGCCCGGTGTTCGCCCTCTACGTAACAACTTGTTACGCATGGTGTATATGGCGAGAGCGGCCGCCAGGCGCCCACATCTAGAGTACCCGACGACGGCACTGCGTGTTCAAATGCGACGGCGTGCACAGCTGACGGCTGAAGGGCCTCAGTTCCTACATTTGAAAATTTGACATCGCACTTTTTTGCAGATGTGTCTGATGCAACTTCGAAAGTATCCAGAGAGTACATGCCGTCAGACTGTCTGCTGTGGCGCTTACTAGCTGCCTGAAGACTGCCAAGAGGCGCGGACAGAGGCTGCGGGGCCAAGTCAGGCTCATGTTGGCAGTGTAAAACTATGGGTGGAGGCAGCAGATAATGTCTCGACCCTTTGTCGTTTCTCTCTTGCACCCCACTGGTGCGTCTGCCAACAGTCCATGCCGCATGCGTGGCATCTTGAGGAGCGCTGTCTGAAACGCCGGTCTCCGATTGTTCGCCACGCGAATAGCACAAAGGTGTACTACCGGTTGAACGATCATACGAACTTTCCTGACTCGTTGTACTAATAGAGCTTCCGATGCTAACAGTGGCTGTGGTCAGGCGTGCGGACCAGCTGCAAGTTAACTGTTCCCCCTGTCTTGTCGTAAATGCTGGAAGAACACGAGCTGAGACCTCGAGGCGATGACGGTTTGCTGCTTCTACTGCTTGCGGCTGCTGAGTATCGTTTTCAATCATGTGGCACTCGCGCTCTCGTCCTTGTTGCATTGGAGCTGGGTCTCCCTGCTTGTGAAGGATTTGAGATTCTTTCCCGTCAGAAGCGCTGAGGGATACCGTTTCGGAGGTGCGCTTCGACACTGCAACTGTTGTTGATCGGCCCTCACCAGCAGTGCAAGCGCTGCTGCTAGGCTTAGACTCAGAGCCAGCAGCAACGCGTCCCGGTAGCCCCACCTCCCAGTCGTGCACCGTCAGATCTGTTCCCCGTTTTGAAAGATTCCCATATATCACCGCATCATGTACCGTCGGGGAAAAATGGAGACTGCTGCTGCGAGTGCAGGTGACGCACCGACTGCACAGCTGTAGCGGCCGAGTATCCGGCTGCCAACTGAATCTGTCGCGAAACTCCGCAGCCTTCCGATACGGAGAGTTAGAGACACGCGTTCGCACTTCGATCTGCTGATGTGCCGCAGCTGAAGAAAAGGTCACCGTGCATTTTCGCGGAGCGACGCGGTGCGGCTGGTGACTGCATTCTTTGCTGCGCGGCCCTTGAAACGAATTTACTGAGTCCACCAAAGCTGACGTTGGTGCTTGGTCACTTAGTCCGGAGCACGATTCAACAGCCTCCGCTGTCGCGTAGGCATCTGCATGTGCACTTCTTTGCATCAGGAAAGCACCCTCAACTCTCTGTTGGCGGACCAGACTGAAGCGCGCTGCTGCAGAGCAAGGCTCTCTGCAAGTATTGTCTTGCTTTTCGCTAAGCGAAAGAGACACGCGACGGCTCTTCTCGCGGGTGCAGCTTAAACTGCATCTTCCCTGTGTGAAGAAATAAGCTCCATGGTGTCCCAACGCTCGGAGGGCTTGTCCCGAACTACCTGCACTACAGCATTTACCGCTAGAATCTGATTCCTCCCAACGTTGCAGGTCACGAGCAGGACCAGAATATTCAACCACATTTTTACGTTTAAGCCCCCTTTGAGTCAGGACCTTTTGCCTTGATCTCACCTTCATACATTCGTGTTCGCCTTCACCCGCTTTCGCGTAGTTTATACTTGAACTTTCTTTGTGTTGCGCGCATGACGTCACTTCTAGTACGCATGTCCTGCCGTATACCAGTTGCGATGCATCTTCAACATTGGTGGAATTCATCGACTGAATAGTTTCGGCAGATGAATCAGTGCGCGCTTCCCACTGAGAAGCCTTCCTTTTTAGTGCGCTTAAGGAGGGGTACACTGGTGCCACGTATTTCTGCTTTTCCAAGTCCCCCTCGGCCCACTGGATATGCTTGATGCCACAGACAGGAGCAGACCAGGTGTTTTCGGTGGTATCACGTGTGATCTCCACTCGCAGAGAATGCACACAACCACTCACGAACGGCGGAGAGGCTGTTTGATCCGATTCTCCGAAGTCACTTGGTGAAACCTGTCTTACATTCCCCCGACCGCGCGTCCCACGACAAGTAATGTTTATTCCCCGCAATGTGCCAGTTGTCCTGTCGTTGATGGCCGCACAGTTGTCGCGCGCTCGCAGTCTGTATAGCTCTGCCATCTCATGAATACCAACCGACTTACAACCCAGCCGAGTACCGGTCTCTGCAGAAAACAAGGCAGGAAACGTCCGTTCACAATGAGCAGCCTCCGGCAATCGCTGTGGTCGAATAGCTACCTGCAAACTTTCTTGTCGCCCTCCGCTTATACTGTTGGTGAAAAGGGGGTGTGGCAGTGTTGCTGTGAGGGCCAAAAGCGAGGCGAACTCGACGCTCTCTCTGCGCTCATTCGGTTGATGCCCATCTGTAGCCTGAAGATCTCCCTCCTCCGCCAAAGCGCGCAAGCCTGCAGTCTGCTCTTGCATGTGCTCCAAACACGTAAGGCAGTAAATGTTGCTTGCGCATCGCCCGCATGCACCGCCGCTCAGCAAGCAGCCAATTTTCTTACTGTCACCTTCATCAACCAGGAACTGGTCGTGTTTGTCACTATCAGCTCCACAGGCGTGCAAGGTACCTGAACTAATTCTTATGTTCGCCAGAGGTTGAGAAATGCTGTTGTGTCTTCGTAATAGGGCAGACACTGCCGTCTTGGGATAACAACGATTGCAAGACATGGAACGTCCGCAAGCAATGCAGTTGGGACCTTCTGCAAGCGTGGAAAACTCCTCAAGACCTGTAACAGATGAGTCGGCTGCACCCATTACTAGTGTTACCGTGTCATGTACACCCGTGAAAGCTGGACTGGTATCACATTTAGTTGTTATGCCAACTGTCTTGATAAGTTTCTCAGTGCTCTCTCTTAGCAAGCGCAAATTTCCCGCTACTGTTTTTTCGTCAAAGACGTCCAGAGCATGTACTCCCATAGTATCGGACGGAGCGACTATAAAGGCTCCATTGTTGCATGGCGCACAATGGAGCTTACTGGGCCTTGTGAGACTCGTTCTCCTGACTTCAGGAAGGTCTGCCGGCATCGTACCCCAACAATGGCGCCAGGCCTCTACGTCAGCGTTACTGTTCCGAGACGCTGGTACTTCCAGCGTACATCCGAAAGATATAAACTCGTAGTCCTCATCAGCGACAACCTCGCAGAAGCTCTGCAGACGTTCGAAGCGCAGATGCTGCTCAGCGAGCTCTTCTTCACCATGACCCACAAGCTCTTCAAGGCATTTTGTCGTGCCTTCCACTTGAGACAGGCCGCTACTTCTTCTGCTGCTCGATGCAGTCGTGCTTCCACAGTCCTCCAAAGGTACCGTGTAGTCTTCCCTTTTACCATGACGGCCGCCTTCAGTAAGCATAGGTATTTCCCTGTGAATCTTATCCCGTTTGGGACGCACGAAATTGATCTCCGCGAATAGGTGTTTGCCATTGAGCGACCTTCTGAACGCTCCCGCCGTAACTACCATCTCCTGACTTTCCTCCGCCTGTCTACACTTTTCTGCGGTTACTTGATGCCCATCTTGCTCCATAGTTGCCTTTTGCAACACAGCTTCACAGTCAAAATGCTCAACCACCGTGGTCGGACTAGTATCGGGTGCAGTGCCACAGCTTATCTGTTCGCCATTCTTCGCGGCTTGAACAGACGTGTAGACAACTTCATTTGGTGAGCCATATGCATGCAGCTCATCCGAAAGGCGTGCTGGTGTGCACCTGTCACGGTGTAGAAAGGAAATTTCCCCTCCACAGCCTGGACTGGTCTCTCTCCCCATTTCAATGCTCAACGTGGATCTCGAGCTGGCAAGCCAGGTGTTGTTTTCGCAGTCGACGCAACCGTTGCAGTTGTCCACAGCGTTCGCGCTGGGTATTCCGAGATTCACTCGAATGCCAAGCGCCCCGCTAACCTCGTTATATCGGTTTGCCATGCTGCTCGCGAGGCTACTGCCCCGTCTTTTCTGACGGTCGTTGAAGTGGCGGGTGAACTGTGATGCACTTGGGGGCTCTGGGGTCTGCTGTAGGCAGGTCATCCGCCCAGGCTGTTTCGCCACTGTTTTGTATTCTGACAAGATAGGCTTTTTGCTCAAACAAAAAAGTACGGCATATCTTGTGCTACCAGGCCACCAGGACTTACTACAGTATGATCGATCGCCGCTTCGTGGATTCACATCGATTCCAGAAATACCAGCAAGGGTTCATCCACATAACCCAAGGCCATTATCAGTGCTGGCCCTTCAACCTCAGGCGTTACTGGAAGCGTGGGCTGCACTGTGTGTGTAACGACTTCTTGTAAACAACTAGAAGGGAATCGGTTCTTTCTACCTGTGGGCGAATCCCTCCACCTTGAGGGCGAAAAAGGGGATACCTAATTGCCACGCTCCTACTAACGGAAAACTAGCAGGCGCGAGATATTTGAGATATTTAAGATCATTTTGTCACTTCTTTCTTAAAAATTATAATTGAGGGAGCTATACGCCACGCCATTTTCCGAACTCAAGGGTGGCCTTCTCCCACTGACACCGGGATTTTTACATGAGTTCTTCAGCGAGGTTGCCATCCGTCTGGGAATCTGAAGTCCTCCAGGTCAGGATACATGTAGAGCGCGGCTGTGCGCGTTGGGGCACCACCTTATACTACTGATCACGTGTGGGCGCTGCGGAATGGAACGTGTTGTGAGCAGAGCTGGATGAGTCTTGTCGCTGGAGACTAATCTCTGGGGGTTTCGTCCCTCAGTCGGTTCTCGCAAATGCTCGGAGTAGCGCCGCTAGGTCTCGATGGCTCTCTCAGAGGTTAAAGTACTTTTTCTGCTTGTTGCCGAGCAATAGACACCAGCAACGTACATATTTCCACATGTATGGGGATAGACGGGCACATGGTACAGCAGTGAGAACCGCCTTTTTCAGTACACATTCGTGCTTGATCACCCAGTCAAAGGTGTTGCAAGCCTTCCGTAGGCATCTGCGGTTTCTGTACACCGGTTGTTCTCCCTTTTACACTTATTGCTATTGAAGCGTTACACCGTTAAGATACCCTTGATATGCCCCGCATGGAATTTGCAAGGGTAACCCTGCAATTAACAACCGCTCACGAAAGTACCTCCTCTCTTCGCTGAAAGGGCTTTCTACGACCTGCGGCAAGACCTGCGCTTGAAATTTGATGTATGGTGGAACGTTGTTAGAGGATTTTTCCACCGAAAACTTCAAGGAACTTGTGACACTCACAGAAGTAGAAGTCTATGTACACACGGCCGTGCTTTCATCACAACATAGTTGGCCGGAAGTGAAATGCGGAGTAACCGCCTGGTTTATCTAGTAAGGCAGACAATATGGAGGAACAGTATCCGGAAAGATTCAGATGAAATGCCCGCCGGATGCTGCTTTGACAAAGGTGAACACTATTGCAGTGGGAATGTCCACAGTGAGGAGTGGCTTTGCACATTTGTGACGTGGGAGTCTTACTTGTGGCTTTTTAACAAGGAGATGCTACTCGGACCAAAAGCCTCCGATAGGAAGGTACGCAGGCGTCGCCTTCATTTGAAAGGGAATCCCAGTGCCCACTGCGTATTTCCAAATTTGCACGATAATCGGATGGCAGCAATTCGTAGCAAATATATTGACAGCCCCATTATTGTCGGTCGGCTTCGGGAGGCAGGCCTCCCCTGTCGCCGCCCTTGCTACCCTTCCTTCCGGATCTCTCCTTCAACCTGTAGTTTACGGGTGCTAAAAGATCAGGCGTGCGCTGCCGACACACGTCGCAGAGAGAGAATGTGGCGCGATTGAATTGAGCTCGTCATCTGGCACGCGCTTTCTGGTCTGCTGCTGCCGGAAGGGACGAAATTAGACGCAACGAAAAGGAGCTCCCGTAGAAGACCTTTTTCAGCGGAAGGACCCACGACAGCTGCGCTACTAGACTTATATGCCTTGCTTAGCACTCAAACCAGCCACCTCTTCTAGGACTTGTACACTTATATGTTGCCTGCCCCGTGGCCATGCCCCCTCGTCTCACACAGGGCTTGAAGTATCACCTTGCAAGACGCTTGTACTTGTAAACTCCAAGTGGCAGTTCCCACCCACAGCAGGAGATTTATGTATCTCTTTCTGTGGCGGTGGGAGATCGCCTGCAAAACCGTAGCACCATCATCACCCCCGCGAAGCGCGGAGCTCTGGCCTTCAGCACGCATACAACCAACAAGATGCACCGCTTGCGTCGTCGCACCGCAGCACCCACAGTTGAAACATACTGGGCTCAGGGGTGGGCCCTTTCAGATCATGTGTGTGGGCGGGATAACCACAACCTCGACATGCACCCGCAGGGTCGGTTAAGCTTGTTGAAAGTTGCTGTCGGCGTGCTGTCTGCAAATATAACTTACGGCGCCACCCCTTGGTCGACACCGCAAAGAGCATGCCGCAAGCGCATCTCACGTAGATGACCACGGCAGCGGGAAAACCACATTTCTCTAAGTCAACACATAGGAGGTGCCCTGGGAATATTAGTGACTTTGTCAATCTGCCCCTTGCGTCTGAGCTTGTTCCTACGTCCCCTTAGTGTTCGTCAGCTGACATCGTTGTCAGATTCTTTCACCAGGAATCAAGTACCGAGCAGTACGCTTTCAACGGCACTGCATTCTGACCTCACTGCTTCTAGACGGTAGTAGCATACAGAACAGGGTCACACCGTCGTTCCCCCATAGGGGAGCTGCTCTACGCCCTTACTGTGTGCAGAGGTGCAACGTACCTAACGGTACGGCCTCACTCCTGCACAGCCGCCTTACAATGGAGTAGGCTTTTGTAATTTTTATTGACAGGGTTTGCTGACAAACGTAAGACACTTTGCGGAACTCTGCGAGACCCATTCAGGGCGCGCAGAGTATGTTTAGAAGCGAAGAGTTCATGCAGCGGATATCTACAGAGGAATAATGCATACCAATTGTCATATTCATTGATGGCATCCAATGAGAATGGGCTTTTACTCTAGGTTAAAGAAGTGGACGCACATACACAAAGGTGAAAGTGCGAGTCATCTGCTGACTGTGTTTCTCTATCTTAATGCAATTTCACCACATGTTCAACGCCTTCCGAGGAAAGCTTGCTCGGGATGTCGTACTCGTAGAATACAACTGGAAACATACCGAGGTACCATGGTAGCGTTACGCCTTTCCTTCACATTTTTAAACGTCAGCAATTGTTAACTGGAAGTGTTGTCTTCAGCAGCCCAGCGGGCAGTCAATCAGCAGACAAACCTACTTGCCGCTGCAGCGCAGCGATACACGTGGACAAAACAAACGCATATTCATGTTGAATTGGGCGTGCAAAATGTTTCCAGGAGGCATCGAATTACGAGCGAACAGTTATGACCCACCGCGATGCTCTGTTTCAAATCTAGAATGCTGTAGGTCAGACAGAGCACACAAATGTGTTCCACGTGCTTCTCAACGTGTTCGGCCCTGTGCCTCATAAAAGTCACTGCATTGTATTCAACGTCACCCCCATGGCAGACGTGAAGAGAGAGCTACAAGGGGGATAGTTGGGTCTGACGGGGACACGAGAAATTCGTTGAGATCGACCTCAGACAGAGAATTTCAAGAGATTCCTCTACCGATAACTAGTGCAAACCTCTTCCGCACGTATCCTGCGTCTTTCAAGTAGAAAAAATAACTATTTGCTCATAGTTACCTATGAGCATACACTGCTCAACCCTTTATCTCGGATACTACCAGTTTACGACTGTCTCCAGTGAAGAAAAGTACTTCAGCTCGTGCTGTAGGCGTACGAGCGCCGCACGAGCGTGTGGCATAATGATGTACACCAATACTATATTTCTGACTATATGTGTATGTAAAGGGTTCAGTCGACAGGTGCACAACTTTTGATGGCACAAGATTTACCTACCTCCGATATGCTCAACAAGACGGAGTGGGCACAAAGCACTGTAGAAGTTTTCGCGACTGTTTTCACCCTTGTTCACCTATGCAGATCTTTGTGCGCACGAGAGTCGGGCGTTCTTCGTGTTGACGCCGCGCCTCGCGTAACGCGCAACTAGGTCCTGATACGCTCGTCAGATAGACGCCGATGCACGCTGGAGGAGACGAACGGGTGAGGACGGGACAAGTGGCAATGCTGAAACCACTACGTTCCGGAGATAGCAAGCGTGATGCGTGACCGTACTACGTCATCCGTGCTCCAATGTCCGCCATTATAAGCTACGATTAATGCTGAAGAACACAGCACTTCCATGGCGAGAGAAAAAAGAGTATTGTGCACAATCAAGGTATGCGGAACGTGTTCACAGTTCCATGAAAACCCGTGGTTGCCTTCTATGTAGGCCTGCTCGTCCCGAGGACCCTGCATGTTCGTAGTGGCCTCCAGTGAGCGTCTGTCTGCTCCAATCTAGCCTACAGTGTTCGGTGCGTGAAGACGCAAAGGCACTTTGAACACTCTACTAATATGGGGCCGAACGGCCTTCCGAGTGGCAAATACTTGCCACTCCTAGGCTTTCTTGCAGCCACAGTGTTGTCGTCGTATGTTCCTGACCCAGTACACGGGAACATGGAGATAGCGCCCACAGCAGGAATGCCCCAAGCCAGCGTTTTTTTACGAGGTCAGAAACTCTTTAGCGGCGTATTCGGTTATGATGAGCCTCTTTATTCCTACTTCCGCCATGCCTTGCTTACACCGTACTGAATACTGTGGCAGAGTAGCTCGGATTAGATGAGCCTCCTAGTTTTTTATTCTGCCATGCCTTGCTACGGCGACTGCACACAAACCTCCTAAGCCGGATTCTTCTACTTGTCCAAAGCAGCTGCCGTTTAGGGCAAAAAAGCTATCTACTCATAGAAACATGCTCAAAACCAGTCATATTGTGCTGTTCACGATGAGAGAGGAACTGCGCGAACGTGTGTGTCGACGGTCTTGACGCTGCCTACGGCTCAGCTTCGCAGATTGCGCGGCACGGCCTCTCAGAGCTTTGGCAAGTATTGTTTCCTGAGTGGCCTGAAACGGATGTGCAAAACGTATCTCATAAAGATGTCGAAGCTGGCCTTCTGAAATTGGAGACGAAGCTGAGTGACACGTATCCTTTTCCTTCGGATAAACTTCATGAAGCTCTGAAATGGGAACTTGACAGTACGTTTATGCGGCTGGCGCTGAGAGCAGACGCTTTTTCCACTGCAAACAAACACCCCGAGCTGTTCTAATTTTGACTGCAGCTCTGCGCGTAGATGTTCTTAAGCTGCCTTGGTTGTGCTTTGTACACAGCGTGCTTTGCGACACCTGGCGCATTGAAAGGATATTCTGGAAGCGCAGGACTCCTAAGCCTTATCAAATCTAGTGTTTTGCTACCGATAAAGACATTTCGCGCAACGCTTCCAGTGCCGGAATCCACGGAACGGACGCCCTACGCGACCGTATGTGTAGGTGCGTTTCCGAGTAGTCCGGAATAGGTCCCGCAAAACATAGCGTCAGGTACTAGTAAAGGCAAGCGTGACACATAACTGGTCCAGACGCATATATATGTTCCTTGTTTCTTCCCCACAATTGCCAAATTTGGTCACTCTACCAGGTCTACCGAATTGTCATACGCCGAAATATTTGTATTGAGTAGCATGCTCGTCCCGTGGTGCAGCGGAAGCCTACAAGCTGCTCGCGTATGAAGCAGCAGCGGAGCTGGAGAAGGAAAGTGGTCGGATTCCCCGTGCGACCTCAGTGGTGAACACAGTGAATAAAGGAGCGCACACTGCCCTCAAGGACCCCGAAACAAGCGTACTGATCAGAGAAGCTGCTCGGCGATACGCGACCGATCGAAAGTTGTTCTCATCCTTGATATGGACACGAATGCTCCAGCAGACAAAGTATCATGTCACCGCACGATTAGTCAAAGGTACGTAAATGTTCGTGTCAGGGCGCGTCAAGTGCAGCTTGATACCCTGAACACTGACTAACTGACTGAGGCTATTCTCCGATAATTATAAGTCGGGTTTCATACGTAGCTGCTTCACTGACAGAGGGAGAGGTACACCTGGTGCGTGCCTTGTCAATTCGGTTTCATTTAGAAGGGTAAGATAAGGTGTACCTCCGGTGCTATTAATCATTGACTGAGTCCCAGTGCTTCACGGCCCCGGTGACAATTTGCTGTCAGCGTTTCGAAACCAGCCAGAGTAGTCATTCTACACAGCTGCTGCGTCTGCGGGTCTTCGTCTGATCAGCGCTGTCAGATTTTCCGAAGCCTGCCGGTGACACTACCGGCGCGCCAGGGAATGACCAACGTACTATCCTGAAAGCATCGCGATGCATAGCGGAAGCCGGCTGCATCAGTGCCTCTTACAGTTCCTTGCAAGAGAAGGCTTCTACATGTTTGGCTGCAACGCTATACAAACCTACGCCAGCACCTACTGAGCCAACGATTGCACCCTTGCCCAACATACGTTCTCTCTTCTTGGAAGGTCTAAGCGGTGAGAGCAGAACAAATGCTGAAAAGGCAGAAAAGAAGGTCCGCGTACGCGGATATATTTCATCATAGCCGAAACTTGTCTAATGTATCTCCTGGTGGGCACATAGCGTTACTTTGCAATCCGCCTCCGCTTGCAGAAGTAGATATTGTGGTTGCCAAGGGCGTGCACGGCTGCCACAGACCAGTTGCGACTGTCCAATTATTGCTACCGTCTTACGTTCCTTCCTGCAATAGACATATGCGCCTAAACAGCAAGTAAATACAACCGCTGCCTTGAAATGCGATTCAGAACTGTTTGCCACCGTGGAAGAGGCGATTTCGGCTGCCGAAGATAGCACTGTTAGCCAGCAAATCACCTGGGCTTTTCTCCTAAGCGCGCTGGAAAGATACAGCACACTCCCTGGACGAAGCACTGGCTTCCTACAGCAGATCTTAAGTGCGAAAGCAGAGATTGCCAACGTAGTACTTTCCGGTCTGCAAGCCTGCGACGCGGAACAGCAAGAAGAGCTTTTGCGCGTCGTAACCATAGTGCACACTAGATCGTGCGGGCTTCTCCATCGTAAGTTGAATTTCTTTTATACTACGTAGTAAGGAACGAAACTGCTGGAACGTTCAGTGGATCATATGTAACATCTTCAGGAACCAAGAGGTTGTAAAGATGTTCAGCTTCTGTGCAGATTGTGCCCTTAAAGTGATACGGATCCCGATCCTTCAAAGTTTGCTGCGTGGAAGCTGATTCTACCAACGATGTTGTCTGGGTGACAGAGAGCTAAGCAGTCGCCTTTTCTGCTCTGCCCGTCCGAAATTTTGCCTCTTTTACAGAACCACTTCAATTGATGACTTATATTCTCCAGAACATGGGAGTGGTGGCGGAGGCGACCGGATCCAGTATCTCTTCAGCAGCAAGTGCAGCACTGGAAAGGCTGCGCTCATCTGCCGTCTCAGGTGCACTCCCCTTCGTATGCTGTAGAATGTCACATTGTCGCAGTCAGTACGTTCACAGCATAGGAGTTTGTCTTCTGTTGCATTAGACCTACTCAGTTAATCAGTGTGCTGCCGCCTGCTTTCCTTCATTTGTTTTGAGCCAGCCAATGTGTACAAGCATACACATGCATGTACACACGTATAAATTGCAGGTGGCCTCAAAGTTCGGTCGGTAGGAGGACGACGAGTCTCATACACTTGTGTTCGGTTGATGAAAGGACGAGAAGAAGAACGATGTTCTTTATAATGTGGCGATTTATGCAATTTCGTGTGCTTGCGTTTCAGCTGCAATGAACTTCGTCGGCTCTTTTATAGTAAATATGCAAATCGTCTGCAAACATGTGGTCAGCCCTGTCAAGCGTTATGCAATGCCCCTGAGGAACTGCATTTTGAAAAGTATTGTGCAGCTGCCCAATAAGCTACAGGCTGCCTTCCTTGCACAACATTTGATTTTCATCTGCCAGACGATTGCAAAGCTGGAAATTGCCCCACCTTCTGCTTATTCAGAGGCTTTAGTGGGTGTCAAACGCTCATTGCTGGAAGTTGCGGAACTCATGGCATCACATGAGGGGGTAGATGTGCAGCTCTTGTTTCCTGGAGCGGCTGGACAACCAAATGTTTTTAATGCAATGAAAGGGCTCTCCGATGACGAACTCACAAAGTTGGCGGAAGCTTACTCCCTTGGAGATCTCAGCTCGCCATCCTCTGAGCAGTTTAAAGTGCTTAAACGTAAATTTAATAGCTGCATTATTTCCACATCATCGCGTGTATTTCGCAGTCTACCTGTATTATTCAAAAGCTGATCAAACTTCCATGCTGAAGTTGCTGCAGAGCCTGAGCAAATATAGGCTAGCAGGATATAGCAGTTTAAAGTGCTAAAACGTAAATATAATAGCTGCATTATTTCCACACCATCGCGTGTATTTCGCAATCTACCTGTGTTATTCAAAAGCTGAACAAACTTCCTTGCTGAAATTGCTGCAGAGCATAAGCAAATATAGGCGAGCATGAAATAACAACAAGATAGGGCACTAGGCAATAACATAGTGAGTACACCGTCATAATTGATGAGTGAACCTTATGTGAGAGTCCTCGTGGACACCAAACGTACGTAGTTGTCAGGGAACACGTAAACATGTTTCTCGCAGTGTTTACGCTCGAATCTTCAACGAGATGCTGCCTCGAGGCAGGACTCTCAGCGCCACCAGCAGCGGTACCGTAGGCGGCGACTGGTGGTTTCAAATCGTGGAACAACTGCAAACAATGCTTGCAGGCACGCGTGCGAAACATTGTGGGCCTCACGTACTGGTGACAGTGTACTGCCTTTTACTTTTTTTTCGACTTAGGACGGAGCGAGAACGAAACGCCACCTACGTCGCAACTCTTCCTAGATATCTGCCAAATCATCTCTGCTATCAACTCAGAGGTGGCATCACTCCCCTTCAAGAAGAGACTCGATGTGCTCGGGGGTCGAACCAATCTTTCAGTAGCCGCGATCCTGCAGAGTATGTCCCTAGAGAAGTGACATACTGAAAAGCAGTACAGCAGGGTAGGAAGCCACCTCACGTAGCGACTCATAAAACACGTAGACAGAGATCCCTCACCCACTACCAGCGACGAACGTTCTAGGGCGGCCCAGGATGTCGTGCACTTACACTAGATGAGGTGAACTCTGCTCTGTGACTTTAGGTATGAGCTACCAGGTGGCAGATTCGATCCTGCGAATGCTTTTGGTCGATTGGAAAGACTTGACAAAGATGCAGGAAATTTCGGCTACAAGCTTAGCCCAGATTATATCAGACGGTATTAAAGCTGAAATCAAGGTGGAACGTATTAACGCAGATAGGAGAATCGAGTTTCAACTTAGTCCGACTGTCCAGCGGCTCGTGAAACGTAAGATGGCCGTGAGTTCTGCTCTGGCTGACGTCGAGCCAAGTGAACAAAAACAGTTTTTCCGGGCTGGAATACTTCAAATCACCGTTTCTGTCAATCGGCCGGTCCACAGCGCGAAGAAACGTGAACATGTGGCGGGCACAGAACTGGCTGAATTCTCAGCACTCTCTGCTGCATCCCATATCTCGTCGGCGTATTTTAAATATATATATCCCACATGTAACGATATACCGTACGGAGCACGTCGTAAACGTGAAACTTCTGTGTTATTTTTTTTTCTTGTTTGACTTCTGCAGGTGGACTAGCGAGCAGAACAATTTTAGAGGAAGCAAAGACTCCTCGGAGAACGGAGGAGGCAGATGAGCAACCCAGGCCGGGATCAGCTGAAGGAGGGCAGTGGACCGTGATCTACGGAATCTCTCCCTTATTCTTCGTTGATGCGGCTTACGGTGGGTGGTGGTCATTTACACGCGTAGGCCGGAGAAATGTTGAAATTACAGTGCTGACGAAGTCACGTTTCTATAGGAAGGTGCACGTTGGCGAAGAACTCATTTGCACGCAGGACACGCCAGCGCACAATGACAAGCACGCGAATCAGGGATGTACACCTGATTTAGAACACTATGTTTCTAAAGAAGCGGAAAGCAGCTTTTCCAGGCTTAACTTCTTCCTCGGGTGCCAGCGAGCTTGTCGAACTATGAGTCTGGAAGGCGACGGCACTCCTTGTAGTACTGCGTAACATTTTTGGACTATACACTTTGGATGCCGCGTATAGTTGGTTGATTACTTTGTATCCGACAGAATGTACACTTTAAAAGCTTGTAGCCAACGAACGAATAAACATGAATAAATATCTGTACATTGTGTATCTATGCGTACGTACGAATAGTAGAGAGAGGCATACGTGTGTACGTATGCATATGTATATGTAGACAGGTACATACTGATATGGACGAAGGGATCTGTAGATCGGTATGTCGAGAGATAGATACATAGGTAGCCTAAATGCTGCCGACTGATACATGCCTCTGCATTAGCTGACTGCCTCTCTCTGTCTTGCCCACAGTACGTGATATTATCCACAGCTTTCCATGTGTTCTCATCAGCGCGAACTTCTGACTTTTTCTCCAGGCTGCGTGAAGGCGATAGTCCCGGCTATCCTGGAGGACAACAAGATAGTAACGGACTGCGCAAATGCTGCAGGTGTTGCTTTTGTTCGTATTGGAGGATGCCCTACTCCGTCCGACGCATTCCAGAAAGCGTGCATAAAAAATCCGAAACTATTGCAGGATCATATGTCGCAATGGCTGGATTTCACCGGTGTCCCCTCCAAATGCAGAGATATTCTGCGGTACCTAGAAGACCGAGAGGTCGACATGGATCTGCGACATCTAATTGTGACGGAGCTTGGACATTGTAACTCTCCCTTCCGTTCGTTGATAGAGATGAAGTGGAACTTCTGCAACCTTGAGAAGAATGACGTGATTTGCTTGTGCATCCTCACAACAGCTACTTCTTGTTAACAGGGTTACAGTTTCTCTGAACCCAGGTCCACAGCGCGAATAATTCTCACTGCACGACAAAATTCACAAAGCTTTCTCTTGGCCTCATAGGGCTCCTGGGTTGAAAGCACTCGCCCAAATGTGTTTCTTCGGTATGTCTGTGCGAATCCTCAGTGGACTGCGGAAGAGATGCGAGGAATCGAGATTCCTGGGCAAGGGCAGCTCTGAAGGCCGAGGCGCTTCAGCAGCTCTTCATACAGTATAAAGCTGAATACAGGGATACTTCTTTCAACAAGTTTATTGAATTGCTTTACGGCGTTAAAACGGGGGCTGTAAGCAGTTCTAAAAGTGTACCACGGAGTAGCCTGCGTAGGTTTCCTGTAGGCCGCAGTATGACGGCCCTTCACAACGCGGTTAAAAATGTACTTTCCCGAAGTCAGCAATATAGGCAGTGCAGACCGGACGAGTTGCGAATTGCACAAGAGCTCTTCGAGGCTGTGGAATCTCTTTACTATTCCGAACCTACGAACGTAGAAGTACCTGCTTTCGCTCTCAAGACTGTGGTGGAAAAGAGCGAGGAGACGATTCGTTTCAAACCTGATGCTTTTGCTAACCTACAAGGTAAAACGTGGCCAACTCCTGTTCATCTTCCAGATAGCTGTGGAAGAAAGATTGCGAAGGCGGTAGATCATCTGCATTAAGGCCATCACGTTACTGTTAAGAAGGTGCCATAATAGAAGCTCGCATGTAACTACTAATACCATACAACAACCCACGAACACGACGCATTTTGGGCGGTCACCTTCGATCGTGTGCTGCTTTTCCCGCCGAATCACTGTGATATCCTTTTGCTGCAGCAAATCCGGTGTATCTCAAGCAGCGGTTTTACAATTTCACAGTCACCGATCCTCGTCGCCCAGAAGTTACAATTCGATTACCCTACTACGTTGATAAGGAGGCTGAAAGGACGTTCAGAACATCGCCAGCTGCAACCTTACCTATGGTTCAAGCCCTGGAAAGTGCCAGATGCATGGAAAGGCCCGCTTTAAATGAAGCAGAACAGGCGTTTAGAGAAGCTGTAGACACAACTGTTGGTTGGCTTCAAACCGTACTGCAATCCAGGCTTTCTGCGACCTTCACCACCACACCGAGCGGCCCTCAAGCTACACTTCGAAGTATGCATTCACACACTTGTGCAGTTTTTCAGGTAGAGCCTCGAGATAAATGAGAGTGTGTGCTGTAGGTTTTACGCGAATTTTACCTTTGTACATCTGACTTTTTTTTAGTTACTTCACAGCAACCTGTGCAAGGCATTTTTGGCCTCCCGTCTCTCGCAGTGACCTGTGAGTTTAATTTTTTACGGTGAAAAAGGCATAATTTGGCTTTGGAGCTCTTCCACATCCTGGTACGTACCTCCTGTTAACTGCTTACTTGTCGCAGAACGGCGTTACAAACTCATTTGCTGCTGTTGACACGTATAAGTACTTATATATATATATATATATATATATATATATATATATATATATATATATATATATATATATATATATGCATGTGTGCATATACTCTACCGTGCAATTTCGACTACAAACACGCATACGTGTTACTGCGCAGACTAACGGTGTGGTTCAGCTGGAACACACGTTTCGTAAGTGCAGCAGCGTGTCATGGCTGAAGTTGTTCTTTTATGGGCATCTCTGTTCTCATCTTTCGACATTTCCTTCATTTCTTTTTCGGCCATGTTGAGGGTTTAATACATCCTTTCCTCAGTGCTTCTCACGCTCCCCATATAGCAGAAAAGAGAATAAGGTGTGTTTAAAGATATGCACGAAGCTAGCCGTTGTCTGCCAGAATGCAACAAAACGAATATACTTTAGGAAGTCTCTCTCTCTCTCCCTCACAGATACGTAAATACTATATCCTGTAGTGTATACGTGTAGGAAACCACGGATACGCCCACTGGTAAACCCATCAGAGCTGTACATATATATCTAATGAAACAGTTGCATATTGTGGGTGTAAGTGTATGTGTGTGGGTGTGGGTGTATGTGGGAGATGTCCACGAGTACGCGACGAGCGTTATCGTACACAGCTGCTGTATGTGGATAGTTGAAATGACGCTTGCAGCTACTAACTCGGTTGCGCAATAAAAGTGCACTTCTGATATGCCAGCATACTTAGGGGCTCTATTTCAAACAAGGAAAACTGCATCAGAGATGCGAAGGGTTGAGGGACCACCTGAGCGTACAAACCAGGCAGCTGGCACAACACAATAGAAAAGGTGGAGCTTTCAGGAGGTAACCTCTTTCTATTTATAGTAGAGAAGTCCAACGTTTTCCTTGTCCTTAACCAAGCTTTTGCGTAACGCAAGAGCGCCCTTTCAGCTAGCATAGCATGTACACTAAGAAGTCACAGCGATGTCATGTCTTTCTCTGAAGTGTGTATGTGATATTGGGCGTTGAAGGTGCAGGCCCCCCATATCACTATCCTGTAGATCCTCGATACGGTCACATCCTCGGTAAGCCTCGATAGCCTTTCTCATGCCCCAGGAGGCCAGCTAACAGAGCCGAAAGTCAGGGTGCAGTTCAGCGCCACAATCTCTCTGTCTTCCAGCCAGTGAAGACGAGTTTGTGTTCCCCTGTCTTTCCTTGTGCTACTACTACTGCTACTCATTTTGATGGGCTCAAAAGGGTACGGTTGTCCTCAGCAGGTCAACAAATATGCTTGGTGAACACGTAATAGGGGCACTCGCGACAGTACGCTGTGAAGAAAAGTTTCAGCGTACGGGAACGTGTATTAGGGAGGCTGCAGAAAGCGAGACCAATACCCGATTTGGTGACATGCGTTTCGATCCAGCTCTTCAGAGTTCACGCTGTTGTCCCACGCTGTTGTCCTGACTTTGCAGATGTATGCAACTGGTCCATATCTTCGTTGCCTCCTCGTGGATGCGAAACACGTCCTCGCGAAGATATGACAGTAATGTTTCCATGGGGACCATTCAAGCCTCCGGACGTAGAAGATCTCACACCGCAGCCGCTCCACAAGGAAGAGTTGCCCGGGGGCGCAACTGTCCAGCCCCTGGTTCTGCCTCCGCCAGAGGAGCCACCACAGCCGTCGAGTGTCCCTGAAAAGCCTACCATCCCGCCACCGGAGATACCACCTGAACTAGTTTCTCCTCTGCCGAAGAGGTTACAACCTGCGCCCCTTCCTGAAGAATCTATTACACTGCCTCCTGAGGAATTCCGGGAGGTAGCCCCAGCTCCTCAGGAGGAACCGCCGCGGGTAACTGTTCCTGAGGAACCTACCGAACAGCCACTCGAAACCTATCAACCCACAGCCGCACCCGAAGAAGTTCGCCCTGAGCCAGAGGTGACTCTGGTGGAACCTCTGCCGGCGCCAGAGAAGGAGGAGGAGACAGCGGTGACCGGTGTACGGAAAGGACTGCCAGCTGAAGACGGTATGCTTCATTACTGGAGTGCGAGCTCAGTCGTCTCCGGAATTTAGCCAAATGTGTGTGGAAATATGCTCTGGCGGGAAGCTGCCTGTTTGGGAGACAACAGTCGCAGCTGAAAGACGCTCAGAAGACCCTGAACACGGCAGGGACGAAAGTAGAAGTAAAAAGCTGGTTTGCCTATAGAGCATCATTTTCTGACGAGTCCCTCACCAGTGCAGTCAACACAGGACCTAATGGCAGTGCATATGTGCGTTTGCCATTTTTTTTGCTACCGACTGACAAGGTTGTATTTCAATGGTCAAGCTGTACAGTCGCTACATAGAGCAAGTGGATATCAAAGACATAGATCAGCTCTTTGAGAAGGCGCTCGAGGTGCCTCTGTTTGCGGCAACGTTTGCATCGCTCGGCTTCGACACATCATCAAGGAGTTTGCCGCAGCTGCGCTTTGCCATGTGCATCACATGCGGTAGGGACGCTGTTGGCCCAGACCACGTCAAACTACGGAAAACCACCCTCACTTCTGCTCACTGTGCTAACCTCAATCTCTTTAGTAACTCTCCCTGCGGGTCTATTACCAATCGTGTATCATCTTCCGGGAGAACTGAATACATCTAGCTGCACATATGAAGAATCTCGCTGCCTTCGCGATCTAGCTCGCAGACATTTGTACTACATGCGCTTCGTCCTCCTCAGGTATGCCTGTAGTTCTAACAACAAACTCCACTCACCTGCTTCAGCTCGGCACACCTTTCGAGGAGAGCCAGAAATACGAGGGCTCTTGGTTTTACCTGCAAAAAGCACGCTGAATTTGTAGGCGTTACGACCTGTGTCGCGCTACATGTCCTGCCGCCGCATTTTCGGGAGTTCAGAAGCACGTTCATTGTGTTTGCATTTGCAGTTGTTGTGGTATGGGTACTCTTGCACTTTAATATGCAGGGAGACTTTTGCCATCAATTGTTCTTGAAGGAGCTCAAGGGCGCGCTGGTCCTTTGGCAGCATCCTTCGGCAGTAGCCGCCAGTTTTGTGAAAACCTTTACAAAAGCCAAGAGTGGAGTAAGTCCTCTTACGCACTAGTCGCCTGAGCTTTCATCAAGGAAAATGGGGTCTTCCACTTTTTCAGGTGCGACTCTCAAGGAAAGCGTGCGAACGCAGCATGAAAACCAAGCAATACTTTAGATTCTCATAGAGCGCACAGAAACTGGCACACGCATTTGTCCCACAAAGCAGTTTCTACTAGTGCGTGTGCCTGGTGTTCAATCCTGCAGTCCATTTATTTGAGGGAGGAACAGTGGTGACCGTCCAAACACGTAAGAATATTGAGGGATGTTTTTCAAGTCGGCTGGTACACACTCATCCAGTGGTGTTTTGCGAAAGAGAAACAGACAGTTCGACACATCCGCTGAATGAGCCCTGATGTGGCGAAATAACTATGGTGGCTGAAAAGCGTGAAGCCTCCAAATTGCTTGTTTGACGTTCGTCCATGCACAGCACATTGTCCCGCCGCCAAATCTCTCCAAATTAACCTGCCGACTCGCGAACTGAAACACCGAATGACGAAAATGCTACGCGAAGGTGTATATACGGCGGATGAAGAAGATGTCGTCAGTCAGTGCGCCGCAGCGACAGTTATAACCGCATCTTATCAAGACATTCAATCAGTCTTGCTTGGGATCAACAAGTCGACGGGTGGTCTTCTTGCGCCGTGGAGCAAGCTGAGAGTTTCTAAAGGACAATCTAGTACGCTAGTGACTTACAGCGTCCTCGGTTCTATCCATACCTAGTCTGTACGGAACGATCATGAGTACAGTTGTTCTACGTCTGTGGAAATCACAAAAAGAGAAAGTACCTGTGCAGGCCTTATGAGCAATTGCATTTCCTGTGCGCTTGGACGGGAAGACAGAGGCTGTATCTGTGTGCCGATTGTATCGACTTTTCGGCGGCTTGTCAGAGCTGTTACACGCACCTGTGTGTGTGCGCAAATGTTGCAGGAAAGCATTCTCTCTGTGGCAAGGCAAGTGAGCAAACAGACACTTTTTCGCGGAGGCGCTCACGCTTCCTTCGCTATTGCCTCTCCGTTGCATACTATAATAACTGCCATGGAGAACCGGGAACTTTTGCTTCCTCTGTTGCTTGACTGGTTACGTATGAGGTTTTATTATTCTAGACAGGAGCCCGCGTCGTATTGCGCAAAATGCTCATGACATATATTGACGTAAAGCTGAGGGACAGCGAAGAAATCTGTGTACGGCGATGTGGCTACCAGCATATATTGCAAACAGGTACTTAATTTGCTGCCTGAAAGGGCATCGCAATTTTGGTACACGGAAAACCCGACAGGAGCATGAGGAATGGTCGAAATAAAGATCGTGTAATGGTCCTTTCTGCCCCGCACTGGGCACCTGCCGACACTTGTTGCAGTTCCCTGTAGATCGCGGCTGCACGTCCTTGTTAGCTTCACCACTTTCTTATGACTAGGGATCACATGCTCTCTACGTGTTCGTCTTACGCAGTTGCTGCAGTTTCGGAGGTTCTGAGGACACGGGAGGAGGATTCTTCAGGCTATCCCAGAGCACCGATATCCATTGCAGGTGCTTTCAACAATTTTGCAGACACTCACTCGTCGCCTTCTACGTACGTCAGAATAGTGCATAGGAAAATCAGGAAGAAGGGGGACGTGTATCTAGCAGCGTTCTGCGCGGCTCTCCGCTCTGCTGAGGTGTTTCATGCGTTTCTAAGTTCAGGACAGGTTTATCAACGAAGTCTCGTGTTGTGGCAGTCCATGTTGGTGGAGGGCCTGTCTCGACACCTTGAAGCTCTAGGCCGTTCTGTGCCACAAAAGAAGATGCCTTTGAGCGCTGCTGTATGCCATAATAAACCTACAGGTGAGCTACAGAAGATTGTGGTCTTTCGTAGTTCTACCGTAATAGTAACACTCAGCACTACCTTATCCTTGGGACGGTGGTAGTTGAATAGAGACGATAGCCGAGAACGGCCGTATGCTCCGTTTTACCAAATGGACAAGGTTTCTAGCTTCTAGTTTGGCAACAGAGAAGAGGGGCTCTTGAACGCAAGCGCGATACACGCGCCAAGCAGCGAAATTCGTGATTCGGACCGGCTAGGGAGGAGGCTTACTGCTGCGGCTTACTGCTGCGGCTTCCAGTACGCAGAAAAGTAGCTCTCTCCACCTTAACGTGTCTCAGCTTCAGGAGAACTCGCCTCTCGTTTGTTAGGCACATGCAGAGTGCTAAACAGTCAGCGTACCATTCATTCCGTCCTGGCAGAAACACTACTTTTGAAGCGCGTCCCAAGTGGCTGAGAAAGAGAAAGCCGCCAGTTTCGTAGCCGCATCGGCATAGAGCTGCGACCAGACTCAAGCATTGCCACTTTACATAGTACTGAGTAATGGAGAGAATGCTGCAGGATTGAAGGCACGCCTTCGCCTCCTCTGCTGACATCACCTTGCAGTACCTTGCCCGCACATTGGCAAGGTTGAATCTGCTGTACCGGTCAATGGGGGCTGTGGCATCAGTAAACGTTGTACATATCGTTCTACATGACTCGCGTAACCCGAGTAGAGAGCAACGTGAACGAAGCAAGAGCGTTCTACAACGTATGGCCAAGAGCCGGGGAGTGCATTTTCAAAGACGCTACGTTCATCCGTTACATATCGACTGCATGCGTGCATCAAACGCCGATATTCTATACGAGTAACATGGCATCGACAATGCATAGAGACGAGCTCTGGCATGCTTTTATCAGAGGCATGTTTTAGTACGTAATAGGTGCCGGCGTTGTGCTGCCTCTTAAAATGCAGGGCTGGTCATTGAGCGACTGCTGGCCCAACTTGATCCGTCAGTGTGGGCCGGAGAACTTTTGAAGTCGCCTGCTCCTGAGATTCCTGCTTTCACCGAAACTGAAAGTACGTGACTTCCCGAGATGTAGTGTACTCTACCGCACAGCACGTAGGATAGCAAGCACGCCCTACGATAGGCCCGCATCGCTAAAGTCCTGATAGGGCTGTAGGTCGCGAGGCGTAGGCTCGCAAGTGACATATAACGCACTAGAGACTCAAAACGGTTCCGGCTTCTGCCAGAACCACCGCAGAGAAAGCACATTCATCCGGTTGGCAGCGACGAACAGGGCATTAGGCAATATAGTGATTTTTCGCGCGGGATCTTTTCTAGTGGGCCCAAGTATTCCTCCAGTCTAACGCATTTGGTTCACATGCCAGGAATGGTCCGCAAATGTCGCTGCACGGACGTTGTTCTGCAGTGGACGTAGACGTGTAAAGTTAGCCACCGCGGGAGCACACATTTTGGAACGCGCATCTGCTCACCATATTAAGCATGTGAGTAGCTACTCACAGAGGAAGACTGCGAGCAACTTAATAGAAGTCAGCGTTTTCGCTGCACCCACCAGACTGGCACTTACACCCGGTAGTACGGGTGGATGACGACTGTTCACCCATTCACTCCTCGCAGGAAGGCCCGATGTCACAAGGACCTACGTGTTTCCCTCTTCCGTGTGGATTTCTCAGGCGGCCGTTCTCCGGCAGGTCCCGAACATCTTCAACACAGAGGGCATACTAGTGAAGGCCGCACACCCTACATCTCTGAACTATAAAAGCAGGCTCACCGAGCAACGAGCGTGTTGGTGAACGACTTTGCGCAGGGGGAATTGTTCAAGATCTACCGCCGCCCTACGATTGCCGGAGTACTTTTCACGGGAAGAAATAACCTCCTTATGTTTTTGCACAGAGCGACTCACTCCGTATGGTGTGCCATATCACCGCGAGAAGGGTGGGTGGAGAGTATTAGCGAGCGACAGTACGCGCGCCTGTTGGTTTCGATAAAAATGCTGATTGTCATATTCTTGCAGCGACCTCTCCTTGCTAGAACTTGTAATTCACGTTGTGTTGCATGTAAAGGCCTATACAAAAGTGACCGTTATCCATCTTTGTACAAGCGTGTATTTACTGTATAGGTACAGTTTTGCCTAGTAGTAGGCACCGGCGTGCCGTCCGAGTACGTTCTGCATAAAGCTTGTTTTCCTTTTATGCACATGTACTTCGAAACATGCACGCCGAATAATTTGTCAGAAAATCCCACAGTGTTCTGTGTCGTGCTGCTACTTCGCCGCCGCAAGCGACTGGTGCTTTCACGACAGAGTCATTTAGAATCACACGTCGTCGACGCCAACCGCAATGCATTCCTGGTTGTACGCCGCACGCAGAAGACCACCGCCGCGTGGTGACTAACGAAAACTTCAGTAAGAATGACCGATGGCATGGAAACAAAACGATGCCGCTTTATGCTTGTGCAGACGAGGCGCATCGAATTGTATAGCGAGTATTCGGTGATACAAAGTGTCGCGCGATAGTGGCTCGTTCCTAAGAGACTCCAGTGCACTTCCCTCCTTTCGTTGCAGGTACATAGTATACTCACTTGATGTCTATCCAGGCCATAAACCCCTGGGTTCGAGGCCATGTGGGCGCGGCTGACATGTATATAAAACGTCGCGGTTCAAAGCACATCACAGGTGCCTGCGCGTGTATGGAGACAGCTGTGCATCACCAGGTCGATGCTGAAAGAGGGACAGCTAGTGCAGTGGGGCTTCCGTCCGTAGCGATGCCAAATTCTGAAACCCGGTCTGCCGAAGTCCGCATTAGGACACTCTTACGTTGCTTTGTTTACCCGAAGTGTGCGTGACAATGCGTCTTCTACTGTTTACAGGTAGATGTCATCTTAGGAAGATAGAGCGCGTTGAGTTGACATACACGTCCGATGTGGCGTGGGGCTATTCGTTGTGGCATCGCGCGTTCTATTGTACCGTCTGCTGGGGCTATGGCTACTACTGACACTGCATCCGTTTTTTCTAAAACAAAAAGAATAAACGTGGTTTCTTATGGACTGCATCTGGGAGCACTGTTTGTAATTTTCAAAAGAGCTTTGTGTCATCTTGCTCATGTGACTCTTCTTCGCTGCACTGTTACTTCGTTAAGTAGAGAGGACACACGTATGCACCGGCAACAGAAGTAGCAGCAGGGCAAATTCTGCAACACAGCCACACAACAGTACCAGCAGGTGCGCCGTAAAAGGGATATGATCGATCGAATGTGAAGTAGGAGCAGCAGAAACAGCCACATTAATAGAATGAGCGGGAGCCGCAACGTCCAGCTGGCAAATAGTGGGGCCAGGTGCGACGTGAAACCAGTGGCCTTCCTCTGAGGCCGAGAGCCGTCTGCTTGTGTAGCTACAAAAGTTTTTAGCGCTCAGAATATTTAGGTAGTCCAAAAGACTCTGACATGTGATAAGGCATCCTTTCTACACCTACAGCCAGCCAGACAGAAAGGCACTGCTGCCGTTAAAAGTCTATCGACCAGCAACGCCAGCGCGCACGCGCGCCGCACGTGTGCATCCACCCACACTGGCTGTTTTCCTTTCACTGTTCGTGAACGCAGCCTCGTGGGTTTGTGATTTTCGGAAATACATTTCGCTCTGTGACTGCTTGGAGTGGGGCTGTGCCCTCTGAAATGCTGCACGCGAAATGTGTCTGCTCTACAATGTGTGCGTGGGCACACCTGGAAGAACGTCTTGGAGAAGACATCTGCACCCGCCGTAAAACTCAGCCTCTTAGTGAGTAGACATCTTTAGATGCTAAGCAATCCTTACGGCTGACTCCTACAATGCGCTTTCTTCCCCATGGCAGCGAGGTATGTCTCGTGCGCTACGGCATTAAAATATTACTCTTCCAATCTTCCTCTGTCGCATCGTTCGCTTCCCCCATCTCCTCGAACTTTAGTGGGGGAGCACAATGAGGAAGGTGAGGCTCCCAAGTCGTCTATTAAGACTTCCTTTTTTTTCCCTTTACCATAATGCACCTTCTCAGCCGCAGGATCTTCTTGACCCTGTCACGGTCGCATGTGCACTCTTTCCGCGCTGCCTCCCTATTGCACAAAGTACGCAGGGCACGGAAAGCGAAACCTCTAGAAACAAAAAGCATACTTCTATTTCTGTACACGCCCCGATTGCAGAGTCCTGTCCGAGAAGTACAGCGTATGCGAGAGTGGTGAACTCACAAGATGGTAGCAAACAGTTCAGTCTAGTCACAAGTAACAACCGCGGTGACGATCAGAGCACCGGTGTATTCTGCGCGCTGTTCGAACGAACCGAGAGCACCTCCACCATCATCAGCAGGATAGCTCTACAGGGTACGTGTAGCTGCTTGGACCGAACTTCGAACGTGTCTACTACAGGTACTGCAGCTGCTTCTACATCGCCGTTGGAATACTCGAGGATCTCCGATGGTGTCCAAATAAGCTTTGACGGTCCCCGTCACGTTGACTCTTCTTTGTGCGATCGCGTAGGAGCCTCAGAAAATAAATATATAGTTGCGTTTGTTGCTAAGGCATCTGCTGCTGCGGCTGGTGGAAACGCTATCGACAACGCTAAAGACAGGAAGCTACGTGCACACGAGGCGGCACTTATGCCTCAATTAACCCACTCGAAGGAGCAACTGGAGAAAAAGTGGGATACCTCTTCCGCGCTAACAAACGCCTGTCTGCGAGATGAGCTGTGGCAGCGTCTCGCCTCACGTGCCGCAGTGCTACTGCCATCTTACAGGTAAAGTAGCCCAGCTCGCCGTAAGTGCTTTGTTCTCGAAAGCTTGGAGAGAACGCTACGTAAAATATGGCTGTCAGCTTCAGTGCTGCAGCTATATGATAATCTATGCAAAATGACATTCTTTCCCTTTTCTGCTTCAATTGCGTATCTTGGACGTAGCGGAGCGTTTTCTTAGAAGACGAATATACGCACCTAAGAAAATGCAGTATCAGGCGGCCGCCGTTTCTCCACCGACGCAGGTCTGTGGCTACGCTTCTTCCAAAAAGTGCAACGGTGTCCTTTGAAACTGGTGAAGGGTCGCGTAGTGGATGGCGATGGGCGCAGCGATAGCAGATGACTGCGAAACCACCACCGCCTCCTCCTCCCTTCAAACACTGCAACCGCCTGTAGAATGTCCCACAAGCTTTGATCACGTGTTTCTGTTTTTCCCTTGCCTTAGCGTCGTATTCGGTGGTTGTGCTTGTAGCACTGGTGAAAAGCGGTGATATGGACCACCGAATAGCACTGTGCTACACTTCTTCGCAGACATGCGCTTTTCAGCGTCGCTGCTGTACTGCTCAGTTTGAAGAGGAACAAAATCGTGTGTGTCTTGTCTGCTGCACTGACTTCACGGTTGTTGGTACAGCCCTTCAGGTCTTCTCCAGCTCCTTGCCTTGTTCCACCATGCTGGCGCCGTGCCACGAAGCCTCCTCGAACAAGTGAGTCACTGCACGCAGAAACCTTCATTGATGGCGCTCGCATGCAGCGCACTCACCAAGGAAATATAATGGTGTAGACCTTTCCGTTATTTGAAGGAAGTTTCGATTCTTCACACCTTTGCGCAGCACAATGTTTCCACAGTCGACTGTGTATTCACACATATTACATATATATATATATATATATATATATATATATATATATATATATATATATGTAGCATGTCGCACGTAAGATACCGATGAACCTGTGTGAGAGTATACGTAAATAAAGATTTCTAGTAGGTACGTGGACTCTGGCAAATGTTTACCTGTATACAGAACTCGCATCCTTTTCACTAATACGCATACGTGTATACATTGTATATATCCTGCCACTCGCATGTCTATGTACATGTAAAGGTAGATCTTCACAGCCCTAATCACAGATATGCGCAGACACTCCCAGTGTACGTCCTCTACGCTCGTCTGCTTATACTGTTAAGGATGTTCTCGCTAAAATTAAAATCTCAGCCTGAACGTAGGCGGAGATTAAATCGATATGTTCGTCACTCTCTTGTCATAGCACCTGCCTGCACTTCAGCAGAGACGAAGACGCTCTACCGTAGAATTGTGTATGCGGTGTCGTCGCAGATTTGCTCATCCAGGAAGACTTTCTGCAGAGGCAGCCACTGCCATATGTGGATTAGGTACATGTGTATTCATGGGACGGCCAGTCAGACTCCTTTATCACGGTCACCCACATGCATGCTCTGTCTGTGTAAAGTTGAACAGATCCACTTGTACATGGGCATACGTGGAGGCCTGCAGTGCACATTTCCTAACTTCTTCGATTGCCAGTTTCTTCAACGGCTCCCACACTGTACGTGAGGAACACGTGTTCACAGTTTCATCCACATATACGATCCCGTCAGGCTCAGTATTAGTCCACGCACAGCGCCGACACGCACCCGTATGTCAATGAATGTGAATGCATAACTATCTGTTATTTTGTTAGAAGGACTTGACTGATTTAGTCTGACGGGACTACGATACGTGCGTACAGTTCTGCGATGACGGTAACATACCTTTCATATATGTACTGGTGTGCTCGATCCTCATTAGCACGACTATGCACGCGTACGTTGTATAGTCCTTTTCCGCGCTTCAGCATCAACCAGCAGCACGCAGATCAACCATTCGCCTTACGAGATGCGTGACCGACAGTGCGCTGAACGCATTTCTTGTTTCGCGGGAGACGCACTTACAGAGTAACTTTGAACCCACAGATCTGTTCATTGTGGACATTCTTGTGCAGGGTCGTCTTTGCCTACTCGCCGCAGCCGTGGTGTGTATCGTATTGTATCCTCGTTTCCCACTGACATTTTTTGTTCACATGCTTCAAAGAGTTGTGTCTTCCCTGCAGAGGAATCCGTTAGCGCTGTTGCACTGCTTGATCCAAACAGCCAGAGCGGACTCTGGCATAGTTTGCACCGAAGTACACAGGAAAGTTAGCGTTGATTGCAACCCGCTCTTGTGGGCGCGCCTCTAGTTGGTCATGGCAGTTCCCAAATTCTATCTCGTTTTCGCATGTGTTGCTGCACCCTCAGCATATATTCTCGCAAATGTGTATGACATATGTACGCGGGTACAAACAAGTACGCTTGAGCGATAGATGATGCCTCCAGCTATACATACAGGTAGTCTACTGCTCATACCTTTGATTTGGAAATCTAATTTGGTGAGGTGAGTGTGCACGTTAGGCCGCGCCGTTACAAAAACGTGTGTGTGGCGTATCTCAGCATACATATATCTATACGTGGGTTGATTTATGGTCTGCGCAGGTGGCACGTTACTTGGTGGAAGGTGAACCGTACGCCCCTCCCGCTGAATTGTTTTGGCGCATGTGGATGGCGAACGACCTAGTATTGCTCTGCCGTCTCCTTTCCTTGTATGCCCAAACTAACAACAGCGCATCACAGCTTCTCGCTGACACGCATGTGTCTCTTGGATGTACATCATGCGCTGGAGAGACTGTCTGTGCGCCTATTCCCACCGGATAAATGCGAACCCTGTCTTAGTGCGCTTAGTTTCATCGGATTCACACATCATCCCGTCTCCTAACGTATCACGCATTTACACACATAGATATATATCGTACGTACGCGTTTGCACGTGCACGAAAATTCCTCTCTATACGTGTAGCGTTTCGTATTGGACACTCTTTGTAATGCGATTGCCGGGAGACCTATTTACATTTCCAGACACATAGGACAATACATTTCCTCTTAATGAATTGCCAATGCTTTGTGGAAGCATTTAGGCAATCTCTCGCTTCCTCCGTTTGCTCCGTTCTTGTTGTTATCTTGAGTTGTCTCCTCTGTAGTCGTTCACAGGTCCCTTCCCTCTTTTCTGTGCTAATACTCTTCTTACTTTTTGCTCGATCGCCTCTCCCGCGTTGTTCGTTGGTTTTTCTTTTTCTTTTTCTTCTTCCTCGTCTTCGAAACGGAGTCAACCGGGCTCATTATGCTCCACGACCGTGCAGCCTCCAATATCTTTAACAACTGTAGTAGTGACAAGGTTTGCGGTGTTTCTATTTTGCTAACTCTCGTATTTTTCTTTTTCCCATTCATCATCTCCAGCTGTTGAGCTTGAAATGTATTCCAACCTGTTGTCTTTTCCTCTAGGGATGTCAATTCGTTTCTCTATAGGACACTTCTTCGTGAGCTCCGTTGTCCAGCACACTTACTATGATCGCTTTTCTTGTCTTTCTCTGCGCGTCAACCATTTGGTCTATCTTTAGCGACAACTACCTCGTGCTTTACCATCGGCTCTGCTCTATCATTCTTTTCTCCTTTCACTACGAAAGTCACTCTTTCTCTTATCCTTGAGGAACCCCCCTGTATACCCGCTCCTCACGTCTCTGGCGCCTCTGTCTTGTGTTCAAATCTTCGCGCTGACCGTCTACTTCTTCTGTGTTGTCCAGATGCTCCTACCGCCATGAGCCGCTGCTGCACAAGGTGGTGCTTGAGCTTCGCAAAAAACATCATCTGCTGCTCGTTTCAGACATCGCAGTTTTATTCCATGCTATTCACCGGCTGCTTTGCTCAACACCTCTCCATCTCAATGGAGCTACAGTCACGAATTTGAGACATGCACCAGGTAGATCTTCAGCTATGGAACCCATGGCGGCGGCGAAGAGTGCCGGCGCCGATTATATCGGGCTACCGTACTCGTGGACCTCGCAGCAGCAGCCATCACAGCAACAGCAGACGCCCCAGCAGGGCCGTTTGCAGCAGAGGCACACTTCGAGACACCTGGAACAACACCTGTTGCAGGCACAGTCGCAGCGACATCAGAGGCTGGAGAGGAGGACGCACTGTGAGCAGGAGCCAGTGCTTGTTGAACAGCACCAGAGCGTCAAATTACAGGCAAAGCAGCAGCGAGGAGAGCCCGGTCAGCTGCATAACGCTGAACACTCTCCGATACAGCCACGAGAGCAGCAGCATCGTGGACGACGAATGCAACGGCTATCTCTAGGACCGAACGAGCTCCGACAGGAAGAACCCGATGCACAAACTGGTGCAGCACGCGAAGAGCTCGTAACAAGACACACCACGTGTTCTGGAGACGTTGAAGCAGTGAATTCTTTCTTTTTCAGCTTGGAGGAGTTGCACTGCTTCTCGCAATGTGCAATCATTCAAGTAAACATGTGACCGTTAATGACCACAGGAGCGTAGATATGGATGTATGGCAAAACTCATCGGTATTCATACACCACTGTCGCTTCGTGATGTGTATCTTTTCCAACTAGGTTTCAGCGCGTTGCCTTCCTTTCGTGTTCAATGACAACTTCGTGGTAGCCAGCGTCTTCTGTTGCCATGCGGTGGGTTGTGCATATAGAGGTCTGCGTGCTCGTGGCCCACAAAACTTGGATCCCTACTTCTATCGTAAGCTTGTCCAAATGTCTGGTTGTGCATGGTGAAACTGGAAAAGCCTCAAGTGGATGTCACTTGCACCTGCGTGATGCACTGTGAAGTACTACGTAAATAATGAAACAGGAAGCTTCAGTGCAGAGCGAGCTTTTCAGTATCTCAGTGTGTACTCTCTCGCGTAGATACATCTAGAACGGCGCCAGAGGGAGACATGCACAAATGTGAACTTCTTTGATATACCTGTGCATGAATGCCTGTAAGCGTGCGCTGTGTCTTTCGCAAAGACACTTCATTGCGTACAAGTACACCTTTGTCGGAGACCTTTAGACTAGTCAGGGATGCAGAGGTCAATGTCGGCGCTTTTTTCTACTAGTCGGTACGACGGGCCACGTGTGATCCATGAAGTGTTTTTCATCTGCACTATCTCCAGTTTCCATATGTAAACACAGCAGTACGTTTCCAGTAAATCGTGTACACGAATGCAATTGTATGTGTCTGTGGCGTCTTCTGCGTAGACGCCCCACCCTCTTACCTTAAGCAGGTTCAACCGACCAACCTGTTACAGCGTGGCTGACGTCTACGTGGCTCCAGCTCTGCAAGTTTGTACATATACGTACTACTTGTGACTATAGATTCTGGCGCAGCGGCTCTAGTTGATGCGCGTCTAAGCGCTGAAGAGAGTCTAGTGCGTGACAACCTGTACGTGTAAAGCTGGAATCCAGGTCACTTGTAGGTTGTACTTATGTTTTTCAGTCGGCTTGCTTCCGCCAGCTGCTACAGGAGTTCAGTGTGCTCGCCCTGCCTGTGTTCTATTGCATATATGGTCCTTGTATCGATTTCGATCAAATAACGGACGCTTCGCTACATTTTCAAGCTTTATATGCAACAGAACCAAACTGGAGTTGCAAGGGTACCACTAAAGCTCATCCAGTCTTTGTCCGCTCTCCTGTTCTTATCTGTAGGTAGTCCTTTTTCCCCCCGCACCACTTCGCTTGCTGACTCGCCGCATTCACAGCTTTGTGTGACTTGCTGTTTTCTTGTATATAAATATATATATATATATATATATTTATGTATGGATGTGCCTAGCTGGTCTGATGCAGCTAGACACAGTGCTGCTTACGCACATGTATACGTGTGCAAACGTGTATATATATTCTTTAGTTTATATTTATTCATCTGTCTATACGTGCATGCTTTGACAGTTGAGTACAAAGATTGCTGCACAGAGGGGAACTCACTGGTGCCGTCAGCATGGGCACTTAGCTCGCCTGCGTGTTGCTCCGGTGTAAACACACTCTCCTTTCTCTTTGTGGACGTCTATTTCGTTACCGGTGCTCGTACGTGTATCCATTATCTGCATTATTTCCATGTAGGATGCGTGGCACGTCGAATACGTGGAGTTGTGGAGATGCTGTATACAACTTCACACGTACACACTGCAGTTATTTTGACTCCTGCTGCAGATGAGCTGCGGCAGACGAGCTGCTGTCGCCGTGTTGTTGAGACTTAGTCATTGTCCAGGAAAAGGGGCAAGCTTCATGATGTATGCAAAAAACTTTTGTTCATCATCTTTGTACGCCTACCGGTTGCACGTATCTGTAAGTGCACCTTGGAGATATACTTCTCTGCAGTACATCAGGGGGGAGGTACATGCGTGTTTGAATTAATGAGGTATAAGCTAGCCTTGAATACAAAAAACATAAGATAATACAGGCTGTGAAATTGATTATCGAACAAGCAAATCATCGCCTTCGTATGTGTGTGCGTCTCTCCTTTCCTCCTCCTTTCTCTCTTTCTCTCTATCTTTTCATCTCTCTCCCTATATACATTAGATACATATTTATGTGGTGAGTTTGTTGGGAGAGTTCACGCGCGTCTAGTACACCTCAGAGCTCCTCCGACGAGAGTGCCTGGGCACGCCTTCCCGCCTTGCCTCTTGTCATGTCGCACTCAATTTGGCGTGTACATCTGATTATATATATTGACGCATATGCTGCAGATCTACGTGGAGTGAGGCAGGAGGCAGAGAAGGTATGTGGAAGGAGGGTTCACTTACGTGCCTTTACGCGTGGGCGTGCTGATGTAGGACAATCGTGGGCCTACTGCAAACAGACTAGAGCTGCCTGTGATACAAAGTGAGAAAGGTACAGGCGTGTATGTACACTGCGAGTGTATGCGAAAATTTGTATCTCGTCCTTCCGTTAATGTGGAACCTTCCTCAATATCTCTGGTATTGCTGCATGTGCAGCTTCAACGCGACTCTCGGGTCTCTCTGCGTGACAGCGTCGCGCTACTTGTCGGGGCTTTGCGACTGGCTCGAGAACTGGTAACACTCGCATACTAGTCTACACTTTGCGGGATATTGTCCACCTCAGTATTCCCTGGTATACAAATATACCTGTTTAGTTGAATAGAGAGGCGAATACGAGACAGATATTGTCGCGGGTCTTCCCATCATACGATGTAAAGACAAGGCAGAGAAGTTCGGCAGCACTGATACCTCGACGCTATCGTGTGCACGCAGCATTCCTTTGTAGTTTTGGTCTCTTTGTACCCCTTCTTCCTCTCATTTCATTTTGTGTCGCGACTGTGATTCTGTCCCTATGAAGACGCTGTAGGAGGGCTGTCCTCCGACCCTGCATGCGAATTTAAGTGATTGTGCGGCCGGCGGCTCCCCTGTTTATATATATATATATATATATATATATATAGTTATATGTGTGCGCATGCGGGCACGAGCTGCTATGCACACCGACCTGTAATGCAAATCTCGCTCTTTGTCACATTACATGTGTATGACGTATCGGTATGTAAGGGGCTAAATCTTCGTACTCATGTACAGCTGGAGTTGAGTTATAACCGCAGTGCTCCTGGACCTCCATACAGAATAACAGGTATCAGAGGAGAATAGCTTTACAAGGCCACGCCACCGCATACGATGGGTATAGTGTCTCGAGATGCTGTCTTTTTTACACCACGTTTCTTGTGCAGTCTAGCTTGACACACATAAAGACATGCGTAGGCATTTGGGTATGCAGAGGGGTCTACTTTTTCTGGATATGCAAGAATCATGCCGGTGTTTTGTCTAGACGAGCTTTCTTCGCATTTTTCGCCTTTGTTATTCTCCGTTGACCGCACAACATACATATGTTTCCCGTGTTGCAAATTTCATTGTTGTGCGACCTTTTGAAGCGTAGAGACGTCTAGGTCAACCTGTGCGTGTCTCATCAACTAAATGCTAAAATATACATCTGTACGTGAATAGTCAGGTGGATTTAGAGACGCGTTTATCTCTGCATGTCCAGCAGTGTCTGTGCGTGTCATTCTCCACGTAGCTTGTGCGCAGACACATAGATTCGCGCGCGACCTGTCGCTGAGTTTGTATCCATTTACATATCTATACACGCATCATCCCCGCCAGTGCCGCTCTTTTCTTTGTGTCTCTCGCTTCGTAGGCGTCCGTTTGAATGATTGCTAGACTCGTGCACGGAGGATATCAGTAGACGATTGAAGAAGTGGAATAGCAAAAAGATTCATGGCAGCAACTGCGCTTTCTTGAATAACCAGCGCCAGATGACCTAGGGGAAGAAGCGCAGCACACTTGTGTAGGTCAAGGAGGACCCTGGGTTGCAGTCACAGGAGAGAATTCCCGGAAATGTGGGGATCTAGAGAAGAGAATATACCCTGAAGGGTCCTGTATTATTTGCAACGTAGGGAATTACAAAATGGAAGGTGTCAAACAACGTAATGGATACGCTACAATGGAGGAGTTATACACGCGGGCTCATTGTTCACCGAGAGGCAGTACTCTGTGCTGACGGTGGTGTTGTAGCTTTTACACGACGGCGCTGTGTGCAGCCTCGTATTTCCTTGGGCCAAATGTCTTCTTACTTCGAATACGTCTGAGCATTCATGACTGTGTTCATGTGAAACGAGAGGAAGGCAAAAAGATATATACGCTTAGTCTTTACGCTTTTTGGATTTGTATGTATGACAAGTTTGCACATACAGCGGAGGCATGCTAACGTATTTCAGAAAAAAAGTCCATACGGATATGGATCTTGGGAAACGTGTTATCAGTCTTCTGTTTGTCTCCTTCAGCGGGTGACTCCGTCTTTTGAACTGCTCGCCAGTTATGTGCAGCATATACAACGCAGATGCTGCTGTATCAGTGCAGCAGCTGTCAGCGCTCGCCTTCTGCAACGGTGAGAGATCATTAGCAGCAACAGGTCAAGTTGTGCCGTAGAGAAAGAATCATAAAACTCTTTTGAATGTTCCATCGGGAACGAGTTATGCGCATCGTAGACAAGCCATTGTACAGGCAGAGCAAGGTCATGCCCGAGACCTTTCTTTCATATCTTCACGCGCGTGTATAGATGTCAGGAGGATGGCCGCACCCATATACGTGGTAATACACATATATGCGTCGGTTGATTCAGGTGTCTTGCTAAAGGATATATTCGAGATGGCACTCCGGCAGATAAGTACGTGCAGTTCAAAAGTGTTGGACACTCTGCTGTGGTCGTGTTTGGGTTTGTCAGTCTGTGTTTAGCTCGAAAAGTTTACACCTGTGAAGAGGTTCCTCCTGAATACATCTGTACACAGAGAAAGGGAGAATGGTATCTACCAAGAAATATATGTAAGTTTATATTAGAGTCCGCATGGTTATAGGGAGCACCAGCGGTATATAGTCGACTGTTTTCCTTTGAAGGCAGGGGTCTTTTATACGCTGCTGTTCTTGCACCGTTTGTTTAGCGTATATCGCTGCTGTGTCTGACAAAGAATGTTGAAAACTATTAGACAGCCACCTGGTAGATACATATGTAGCAGAGTAGATCTGCTGCGTATGATTCGATAAAGCAGCGGCTGTACGTTCTGGAGGGACAGCATGCTGCCAACGGTGAACAAGACTTCAAGTGGTGCTGCAGTGAATGTTCCAGGTTGTGCTCTCCTGGTCAGTTTCCTTTTATTGCTGGCTCTGCTGTTGCGTTCGTCCAAAAGTCAATTTCCACGTGTCTATTCGTGTGGCCGGCACGTATGAAGCCGTTCTCACACGTCGGGGTGTCCGTGGTAGCAGTGTTCCAAGTAGTGGTAGTGCGACCGGAAAGATGGGTAGGTGTGCTACAGGTGCTAATATTATATCGTCCAGGTCTCCCTGCAGAGACAATATGGAAGTAGCACTGGCTCTTCTGTAAAAAGTGAGATCTTCGGATGGACACCTGTACATAGCGGCGGGATTCTTTTCTCGCAATCTTGGAGATGAAACGCACGGGCAGTAATAGTGCAAACGGAAGGCTTGCCGGTCTACTCTGGAAGAAGCGAGCACGTAGCCTTGAGACGTAACGTAGGAGACATCCGAATAGAATTTATGCCTTTACCACCGCAGCTGACTGTACCTGCAATAAGGGTGTCAGAGTAATGGTACGCATCGTGAGAAGCAGAGAAGTGGTGTTCTTAACAAGAAAAGACATAACGTATCTTAACAGCACTAGTCCTATCTCTGATGCTGCATGATTAACCACGCGTATGGCGGTGATAGACTTCATTTCCCGTGTTGTCTCCCCTCTTTGACGCTCTTTCTTTCTGCAGGGCAATCTTTGCGCTAATCGAAGTAGAGCGTCTGGCGCTCCTACGCCTGCAAATGTCCTTCTCTTCGCCTGAGGTGGAAGCCGCTTCTGCTCCGGCTAGTACAGAACAGGTCAGAAGCGGCAATTAACAATCCATTAGTATCCACTGGAGAGAATTTGATAGTGCAACGGTAAGCTAAACAAATAATGAAACTATACAGCAAAGGGACTGAAGCAGCAAGGCCAGAGCACACGTAGAAAGGAGCAGTTCCAGGAGCGGCGGTACCAGTAAGAGCTGGCAAGGTCTGAAGGAGATTGGACGTCTGCAGTCAAAGCGCAGGAGAAACTGCAATGATTCGTGTAGCAGCAGCAGGAAGAGCTGGAACATCACAGGTAGGTGAGGATGTGAAAAAGTCCAAAGCTAAGGCAGCAGAAGGAGTGATACGACGGGGTTAGAATTCTTGGACTGACAACATAGCCCAGACACTTGTTCATGCGCATTGAAGACAACTGTTCCAACCAGCTGGGTGTGTGCTGTGATTCACTGTGTTCACTGCAGCGGCAGCGATTTTATAGATTTTAGAAGAAACAAGAGGAGGGCAGACAAGGCAGGTGCGCTACTACCTGCCATAACAATGGGGTAGAAGCACCTTTCTGTCAATTGCGTCTAGTCTGCTGAAGACAGAAAGCCGTGAATAAACGTGCGCTGGTGCTGCAGACGTTGATCTCTAATACCAACAGTGCTGATGTCTGTTCTCCAAGATCAGCTTAGTGAAGACTTTACATACCTTGGCAAGTACTAGTCACATCGGAGGGGTCGCAGGTTTCCGGAAATTTTGCTGCATTGAGAATGCTGTGGCTGATGCACAGACGGCAGAACGTTTTGCAAGTGATGCTGCAGCGGCTGCTGTGGACACGTCTGACGAGGAACAGGTGTTGCTAATGGTGGAGACAGCACGGCGGACTCTTCAACATCTCTTCGCTGCTCTTTCAACGTAAAAATTTTCCGCCACGACACGTTTTACACACATACGTGTCGCTTTCTTAGACTACCACTCTCTACTGATTACATTGTACATGTGGATGTATATCTGCGTTTGCTTATATGACTGTGTGTTAAGACCATCTCCATAGTCTCATTGCACTCAGAACTTTGAGCAACTGACTGCCGACTGGAGCATATGCATATTTATATCTATATGCATATATATATATATATATATATATATATATATATTGCCTCTTAATACGTCCATCATCTCTGCTTATGTGTATCTATATGTATACCTATGGCAGCGTGCGAGAAGATACAAACACGTTATATGCCAGTACTTTCAGTGCACTGCTTCGCCGGCTTAGGAATGCGTTGCCTCACTCAACCGCACATCCGCTGGCAGAGACCAGGTGTACTGTACATGCTCATGTGTGTGTGTATGTAGAGAAACATATAGGTGTATGTCAGAGGAAGAATGAAGAGACATGATTTCTGAATATAGAGCGGGAAACACAGTCATAGAAGATTTTGGAGAATGCTACTACGAGCTCAACAGGTGCCAGCGGAGCTCAATTGTACTGCTTGCCTGCACACTGATCATGCAAGACCTCAGAATCTGTTGATGTAGATGAGTTTTGATTGCCTGTTGACGCGTGTAGCTACCGCTTATATGCCTATTGTGCGTATGACAATACCGTATGGTTGCAGTGACCTACAAAAACGGCAAAGCAGATTTACTAGGCTGCGCTCATCTGTGTGCGAGGTTGTATGTGTTGATGCCAGGAATTTTTTAGAGGACATGCTATACATCTGTATGCACACACGTAGATACACGTCCGGCGCATAAATTAGGACACAGGACACACTCGTCAACCTTATGTCTTTCCCTACTGTCTGCTCTCTCTTGTGTACAGACGTCTGGATGAAATAGGGCCGTTAAGGGGGTTGGACGTTCTCGACGCCCTTCGCCTTTTGAAGGTAGAAGAAGCGGCGACTGAGAAGATTCTGCTGTCCCCGTCATCGTGTTTGGCTCTTGCATTTCAAAAAGAGAGCAATCACCAAAACAGTAAGCACCTTCACCATTGGAAGACAGCAAACCGGCTGAAACATCCGTCTTCCCCAAATAGTGTCGACATTCTTCAACAGCAGCAACACCCACCCTCCAACGACGCGTCCCGATCAGCCAAGGAGTCTTCCTATCTGCAGAAGAGTGAAGATTTTTGTTGCAACAGCAACGTTCTCCCTTCTGTGTTAGAGGAGGAGTCATGCACAGAGGAGCTAACGAAGCAGCAGCAGCAGCATCGAATGATGGAGGAGCGCAAGCCTGCTAGTCACTGGGGCAGCTCCTTTGTGAGCTGGGCACCTCGTGATCTTTGCTTGCTTAAGCATTCCGCTAGTGGACCATCTGCTGCTGCACTGGCGTCAAGCGACGGACAAGCGAGAGCGAACTACCTGCGACAGCCGCTGCAGCCGGAAACAACTGCCGCGCAGCTGGCAGAAGGGCTTCACTGGTCAAGGACAACATCAGAGCAGATGGGCCACGGTAGATGCAAGAGATTCGTTGTGGCGGCAGCACTGAGAAGAATTACAAAAACAGATGCTGTAGCGTTCGACACCCTCGAAGGTGAGGTAGATGTTTCTATGTGTGTACACCGGGTGTTCCTTCTTGAAAGCAGCATTTCATTACTGGGCTGTAGAGATACACCCAGCCTCGACCTAGAAGGCACACAGACGACAAGCCTTCTTTCTAGAGACACTATTAGGATTGTCATGACCAAGCGAGAAGAGGTAACGTTGTGTGCGTATCTGGGGATGAACCGATCGCCGGGTACGCGAGGTGAGTCGACATTTGCACAAGTAATTAAGGCGTGTGTAGATTCCCAGACCATTTACTGTAAAGAAAACAACCGGAGATATTGCGGCTGAGGCACGCACACGTGTTACTATTCTTCTCTCTTCATATAGTGTGTACGAGAAGTCTATATATATGGCGCAAACTCAGAGATCCCAAGAGCATCTGAGAGGGCGACTGGTTTCAAAAAGCGACGTGTAAATCACAGGCACACCCTCCTGCGTCAGGATATGCGCAACCGAGTTGCGGAATAGCGCGTGGCTGGATATTTTGATCATCATTGCTTCAAGCGAGGCACCTTACTAGCTTAAATAGTACTTCCAACGTCTGCAGGAGGTAGCTTCGTCAGCTCGAAACGGGTTTCTCACCCAGATCATTGTGGCTCTTCGTCGGTTTGCGAATGCTTACCGTCATTCTGCTTTTTGGGTACTTGTTTGCGATGTACAGGTGTTTTTCGCCGTACCCTTCTACATGCTTTCTTGGCTTTTCAGTCAATTTTCTCTCGTACTTTTCTTCTTGCTCTGACAACACAGCGGAGACCTGGCTGTTGTCGGAGTTCTCTCGAGTGTACAGGGCTTCACTTTCTGGGCTGCCGTCACCAGCGGCACCGTTGAATGCACAGGTGGACTTTATGGCCGTGCTGCTGCTTATTGACTTGCTTGTCCGTTTGTGTTGCAGGGCTTTTGTGCCACATTGGCCGATCCCTCCATCGACTGCCTGCTTCACACTCTGTGACATTTGCTGCCATTCTTAAAGACTTGACTTTCACGCAGCACCTGCCGCCGCCCTTAGGCACCTTGCCAAACGGTTGTTCTCATTTTGATTATAAGAACATGCAAACTGCGTCGAGCTGGTCGTCGTGTTTCCCACCATCTTCGACTGATTTTGCAAGTGCTGCCGTCCCCCTTCTGAGGGACCATACGTTGTACTGCACCACCGCACAGGTTGCTTCGTTCCCCTCCACTGATGTGGGCGTCGCTGGGATAGCTATTCCTATCACTTCGGGTGCTTCTATTTCACCTGACGCGGTCACTGCAGCTACGAAACAAGAAAGGCATCGCACAGTTTTTCTCAATAAAAGTCCACAACAAGAAAAACCTGTGCCTGCGGAGGAAGACGGTCGAGCTGCTTTGAGTCGGCATAAGTCGGAAGTGGTGCGTTCCAAACAGAAATCGTCTCGTTTAAATGTGACCGTGCCGTTATACTGAGACGAAGACAAACACTACTATGAAGTTTGAAGCAACATTACCTAGTCTCCCTACCCATGGGCGTCTCCGGCTGCCCGCTGTTTACGCACCAATAATGCAATAATGCTCACTCTGGCCGTCTAGAAGTTGTTTTGAGAGGTGGACAAACGACAGCGCAGTGGCCGACAGTAGGTAGTGTAGAGCCGATAGCCGGGAAAAGAATCACGACAAACACCGTCACCTCCAGGAGATGCTGGCTCTGATACGGAAGCAGCTGCTGTATCAGAGTACCAGTATAAACTGCAAGGTAAAGACTGGTACGGGTGATGACGCCGATGTCAATCGAAGGAGGAGGCACGCAGAGTCTCGAAGAAAAACCCTGCTATGAAATAATATGACAAGTCGTACCTTTCGACAGTTTTCTCTATCATCTATCGCGCTGCATTAGCTGAGCACGTACACAACGGATACTCTGTGATGAGTATTCTCTAACGCTGCTGCTGGTACTGTGCGTGCTGGCCTGGTCTGCAGTCTTCCGTTGCTAATGCCTCTCAGGCGTTTCTGCTGCTGTGGCTTCCTGCTGCGGTTCGTTCTATAAACCGCGTCTCTGTAAAGATGCCTCCAGTGCTGTGTGTCTGCACCCGCCACTGTGTTGCTGCATCTGCTGCGTGCTGCGTCCCTCCTAAAGCGTCTTCCTTCTGCTGCGTTATTCGGTACCGACATAACGTGAAAGTGGCCTGCAATATTATACACGGTGATGACACTGGCGCATGGCAGCGTGACTGCATCGTGTAACGTTCTATAAGCACCGAACAGGTCGTAGAAGAAATCTGAGATACGTGTGACGACTGAGGACAAACTGTATTGTAGCAGCTTCGAATTGATCAACGCAAAAACACTTGTGCGCAGATCAAGCTTGTACAGATCCCATCCACTAGATCCAATGTAACGCTCCACCATGGGAGCATCAACTCTGGTGCGGAAAAGCTACTTTCACTAGCATGTTGTACATGAATGTACCCAGTGAATCCTTAGAGAACAGGTCTATAAAAATAGCACTACTGTGCATGAAGCACATACAGAGCCTTCAAGTCTAATTACTAGAACTCATGTAAGTGATGTTCAGATCGTGCTGCCCAGCCCAAGCCCTCAGGAATCGAAGGCATAACTAGTTTGTGATCATTCTTATCCTGCAGGTGGAAATGCTACGAGAAAATCTACTGGAGCATGTCGAGCGAGATCATCATCGCTGGACGCAAACGGTAAAATCCATCTACTGTTTTCACGTCTTTTGGAGGTCCCACATAGAGATACTGCTACAACGCACCCAGGATATATGGCACAACAGGATATACGTAGATTTCGAAGACGCATGTATAGATTGTAGATATTTTCTATATTCGTTGATAGTATAATATATATATATATATATATATATATATATATATATATATATGGTCACGCGCAGGGTGCTGCATTTGTGCACGGGTGTGCGGAAAATTTACTGAATTCATAGTTTTGGGGGGGGGAGTGGCCAACCTCAGGGAAGTATTTAGAGGTACAGGTCGAAAGTAGAATTTTGTCAAAACCTCTTCAGCAAAAGTAGTGCCGTTGTGCAGCAATTTGTGGTTGCTCGTCTTCAACGTTCACTGCGTCTTTGTAGGACACTTAGAATGTCACAGCGTACAGAAGTGTTCCTAGATAAATATGTATAATGCTTATAGTCTATGCACGCTGGTATATACCCATGCATAAGCATGCATATGCACACAGATGCAGGTTTTGTACCTTAGGAGAGCCGGACACGAATTGCCACCACAAGGCGCAGTTTCTGTGTATTCTGTGGTAGGAACTTTGTTACAATGAATCGTGCAGTATCCGTGTCCGCAATTTTTTTCCGAACCTTCCCGGACTTCTCTGTTTCCATTTCTTTCAAGTCTATTCGTAACCCATAAGCTCCTACGGTTGCCACACGTAATAGCTTCCCCGTATATAAACTCATCTGTTCGTCGAAAGCCACTGGAACCTCTTATCACCTCCATTTGTATTCCTCCCTGTCAAGTATATGAATCATCCGGTAGCTCTGACACCGTCTCTGCAGAGATACGGTATATAAAAGGCTCATGACGTCCAGTGCGTCCTTTTTTGTGGAATGTTCTCGGCTCCACTTCGTGCTCTCAGTGTACGCCGGAGGAATAGTGTACCGCCTTCACGTCTAGATGAAATCGTACTTGCTTCCTTCTGTGCCAATAAACAGGAACTTCAACAGCTGCACATGCTGCTGCAGTAATCGTCTATTAAAGCCTCCTTGGAAAAGCCAGCGACATTTATATACAGTAAGTAGAGTTTGGTTGATTTGAGACGGGTTACGCTATGGGAAAAAAAAGCATTGCCTTCTGAAATATGACAAATGGCCGCTTCTACAAGCCGTACCGGACGAGCGTGTCATATGAATCGAATACTCGGTGTTCTCACGGAGAAGTACTGAAGTGCCTCGATTTGAGTTCAGTATCACTAAATAAACAGCGTTCTGTGAGCACCAGCCTCATTCTGGTTTCGTTGCACACCTCTACCAGTCTCATCAAGGTAGCGGCCATTCCGCCACAGGAACACAGAGGATGCCACTCCTTGTGCGTGAATTTGTATCTTCACACGCAAAGAATACAGCCAAGCGTCAATGTAAACACCAAATTTTACCTGCTTGTGACAGTATCTGTAAATAGCTGCGGCATGTCGATAGGTGTCTGTTCAGCACACTATGTACATAGATGTACGTAGATTGTGCGAGTAGGTCAGCGTATGTTTGCGTGCAGGTCCACACACAGCGAAGGAGGTATCTGGATGCACGTCGACCTCTTGTGATTCGCGTAGTGTTACTCGTAGGCCTCTGACTCGGAAGGGACTTGCCAGAAGCACTTTATTACCGGGTCACCCGTGTTTCGTCCTGGTCAAACATGCAGCTACACCGCAGTGCCATCGCGTAGCTCTTTCACGACACGAATGTCAATAATCAGTTCAGTCTTTCGATTGGACATTGAGACGCAACGATATAATAACTAACCACACTTACGTATTAACAACCGCAAAGCTGGGATGGTGTTCAGCACCAGTTCTCAACCTCGCTGTGAATTGACTGTGCATTGTTGTTGCCACTCATACTTTGGCAGCCTAGTGCCCTTCTGCCAAAGACGAAAAAGGCAGCTTATGCCGTTATTCCACGTATTTGCATTCAGCGGTTAGGCGCTTGGTTGGTCGCCTGCGTCTTTAGCACGATTACAGACAGGCCAGGCTTGTCTGGACATGGGTGCGACTGTGGGTGTGCGCCCTGTAAACACAGCGGCAAAGTACGCAGCTGTGTAAACTACTATTCAGCGGGAACATCGAAACTGACAACATATATGTGTTTCCGAGTCTCGCTAATTTAACGTGGAAACGGATGAAGTTCAGTATATCAGTAGAGCGGCCCCTGAGTATCTACTTAGTATATGGAGTTGCCTTCAATTCTTCACAACGCAGGTAATGAAAGATCGCTGCCCAAATTGGCATCCTCCGCGTACGGCTACACGCAGCTGCATCCTATCCCTTACGAAGAGACGAGAGACTTTGTGTATATCTAATCATTTGTGGACATTCTTGTCCGCTGATACGGGTGTTCCTAATGGCAACACGCACCCTGTGGGTGGAGGATGCCAACGAAACTGGAACAGTATTTACAATTGCTTCGTGCTTATCGCGCATGTGTCCACACGCTGCACCGCAGACAAAAACACCCTGATCTTCCGTTTTTGTTCCCCATTTGGCAGTTTGATACGCTTCGATCAATCTGGGCATCCTTAGTGGAAGGGAACGCAGTTGCGCACATGTAAACAAAAGGGCGGCGCTGAACATCAGTAAGCGTTGCGCGCGCCTTACCCAAATCTCAATTCATCCGCTCAAACAATACCGCCGTCTCCCTCAGCCCAGTGCGAATGAGCAGTGTCACATGGCTGTGCACAGATGTTTGTTTAAAGCGTGGACAAGCATCCGAAATTGCTGCAGTCGCCCGGTAGGCACATGGCATCTACCCATTTTAACATCAGGACATGCACAAAAGAACGCAGGATACATCGTTGCCAATCAGCGCCCTGTAGACAGTACTGCCGGAGCTGTGGTAAAGACTCTGCATGTGGGTGAAGAATATTTGGCAGCGAGTACATCGCTGCTACTTGTGTCGCGGCGTTGCGTCGGCCATACTCCTGCTGTTATGCCTTGTACCAGCGTATTGGGTGAGAATTCTTTGCCGAATGCAAGGAGTAAAGCCTTCTAGCAGACATGCACGACTGTAGCCCCTCCTGCGTGTACGCGTTCCGCAGCTGCTATATCTCCGTACGCTATATGCTGGCGCCCAAATAACTGCGAGCATGTCACTAGTCCGCGTGAACGCTGAAGCAGCATTGCGTGCTGCGTTCGTGTCGTTTGCACTTGTGAAAACTCAACTCATATACTCTATGGCTTCCGCACCTTGCAGTTTCTGGCAACCGCTCTTCTTCGCGATTAGGACCGAAAAAAACTGGCGTATGCAGCGGGCACGATCAGCGGCAGTGCATGCACATCAAGGGAGATCTTGATGTGACCGCGCGAGTCGCGTAGGCGTACATTACTTGCGTCCTTTGGTTGTAACTCCAGCCCGCGCATCCATAAGATTCTACTACGCACATACGATACATATGATCTGTCCTTGTGGTGCGTGCATGCATGCATATGCTTATCTTCCTATGTTCCTACCAGCGCGTGAATCTCGTCTCTCCCATCTACGGTCTCGCGAGCAGCTCTGCAAGCAGTGTCCTTGCTTCAAGCAATGCCTAGGGGTCCCTTCGCATGTGCGCTCGACTCATGGATAAGAAGCTGCGAGGTTTAGCTTGTACGACTGCCGCTGTGCAGCCTCTGGGAGCAGGTCCCAGAATCTCGCTGGACGGTTGTCTCTTGGGTTGGTATATTCTTTGTGGTGTACCTTGCTAATTCTACACACTGTGTTACCGAAAATAACTCCTGTTCCACATATTCCGCCTATACAGCATTCGCCTTCTTGATCGGTGCATGTGTTTTCAGCACCTGCGCAGGTGTTCTTGCACAGTGTACGCATCCTTCGTTCGAGTATGTCCCGTGGTCGTGTATTTCGACTGCTAATACCAAATGGCAGAGTAATCGCAATGCCCCTACTGGTTTATCCCCTCTACGCTGCTATATATATATATATATATATATATATATATATATATATATATATATATATGGTCAACCTGCGCTGGCGCCGGCCGTCTGCTGTGGAACCACGTAAAAAGAGCACGGCTACTCTCCTGCTTCTGCGCTTCAACCTTTGCACACGCTTTTTGCTGGTGCGAAGGAAACGGTCACTCACGGACACACGAGCACTCTATTGTATCGAATGAGGTAGGATGGTCCAGTGACGGCGAATAGAGCCGACTAAATGTGAAAGCCACCATTGCTCGTGAATTTGATTGAACTGCAGAACTACATATCCTGAGAAAGCGAGAGAAACGCGCGAAGATGCCAGATATTGAGGACATACGAGAGCAGCAGCGGACGTAACGAATCATTTTCCAAAACGGTGTAAGTTGAGCTGGATGTGGAGAAGCGAATATAAACAGAACAAGAGAGCGCACATAAGTGGAAATGGCAGCCTACGTGAAAACGTGAAAACAAACTCGGTCGTCTCGGATAGAGAGTTCAGAAATAAGATAGAGCTTCGTACACACAAGCTACAACCTTTCTGCTTCTGCAAGAGCTTACGCGAAGCCAAGCTTTGAGCACCCCTAGTAGGGACCAAAGAGGCACCGCAGTACATGTATGCATAGGATCATACTTACGTGGGCACCGGGTGGTTGATAGGGGCATGAATGGAAAGGAAAAGAGGAGAGCAACACAGAAAAAGACGCGAAGACAGAGGTGCGCTCTTGGTGGGAGTCAAGAGAACAGAACAAAAAGGACAAACAAAAAAACTCCCATTGATGGGATGCACCGTTCGACAGTAATTCTGGTATTTCTAAAGGATTTCGGTGACATCCGTGCGGTGGGAAGTCCACTGCACTGTTCTGTGTCAGTGTCTGCAGCCGATGTTGTGCCACTGTTTCCACTGGCCCTGTTGCGATCGCTGTGCTCCCCACCACGTTGCTCACTGCAGCGCTACGCACACTTATGACAATCTCACTGTGTACACATCCTCATATCCACACTGGAAAATATATAGAGCTTCCCGCTTGTGAAGATTGTGTCATGCGTGTAGATTTGCATACATAGCTAAGGCGCCCAAATTCTGCTATGCTTTCGCCAAGTGGCACTGCTGCCGCGGCACAAAAAAATTCAGTTCCAACTCGTAGATTTACGAAGACGTTTACACAATCGACGTGCGAAACGCTCCTTCCGAACGTACCGTCTCGTGCTTCAGCGGGCTCGAGATTCTAGCATCTTTACGCGCAACACTTGCTTTCCTCCCTCATAATTGCCGCGCGCTCATCGAGCATTACTTCCCGCAACAAAAGACTTGAACACCATACTTTTTTTTCCGCCTATATGTACAAACGAGACTGACGGAGAGGGTTGCTGCACACTACCTATACTACTCAAAAGAAGGGCATACACGTGTGACTTGAGCTCCCCTATTCCTTCCGCACATGCGTAGACATGTACAAGGACGTGAAAACATGTACGCATATACGCACACCCCCCAGGACCACGATCAAGACCTCCGCCAGAGCGATAAATGTCGACTTCCGAACACTATTCCTACACACTTATACAAGGCACGTTTACATACTTCTTCTTCCCAGTGAAGTAGTTCTCTACCTCTTTCTGCCCGTACCCATTCAATTCACGTACGCAACAACATGCATCTCATGTCCCGTGCTTGTTTGTTGTGTCCTTTGCATTCGTCTACAGCAGAATACTGTGATACGCAGCCACAGTACACAACACTGCTAGGTGCCCTGGACGGCTGGAATGCTGCTGCAAGTGGCAATCTGCTTCAGCTGCGCATAGACTTGTATACACACGTCCGTGGAGAGATGTTTATGTCAGAAGCCAAGCACGCGTGCGACTACATATCGTAACGTACAATCAATCAGGATGTTCAGCTTTCAGCAGCTGCAACAAACCAACGAAGAGAGTCGCTGACCAAGCACTTTGCATTCAGTTGTGCGATAGTGCGGTAGTTCCGAAGTCTTGCGGCCGCAGAAGCACAAGGCCGCTTTTCGCTATAGTGTCCCAGTGATCGCTGCCGCTCAAATTTCGCATGTTACTACATTTCTCCAGTATATGCCCACGGCGTCACTTGTTTCGCATCTCCTCGCAGTTACGGCAACGGTTGACCGCCGTCTGCAGCCATACAACGCCAGGTAATTTTTGACGTTTCTGAGATACTGTTGTCTTCCATAGACTCTGAATACTATGGGGCCCGGCTGGCTATTAATAGAGCGCACCTTGTGAAGTCTATGTTGCTGTTGCTCACGAGGCTGCTGTTGTCATTGCCCGTGCGCCCGCTGTACTCCGTCCCCTTCAAAGAGATGTTGAAAGTGCACTTGCTCGATTGGATGCATGCACTCCTCTTCAGATGGCTGCGGTACCCACTGCTCGAGTTGTTGCAGACGCGGCTGTTGCCGGTAGTGCCCTTCCCGTTGCTGTTACTCGTGTGCACATTAGAACTCGGCTCCTGCAGTTGCTTCTGCTACTTTGCAGGTGAACGCTGCTGCTTGGGTGCCTCCTGCTGCTTCTGCGACTGCTGTTAGCGCACGCTCCTGCTCGTGGGGTTTATATGCTTGCTGATGCTTGTGCCGCTGCTTGTGCGTCTGCTGTCGTTGCTTGCGTCTGTGGCATTGCTTTTATCTATATGGCTGCTGGTGCTCGTACTGCTACTATTGCTTCTTGTGGTACTGCTGCTGCTTGTGTGCCTTCATTATTGGTACTTGTCTGGCTGTCGCTCGTACTGATGTTGGGCGTGCTGCTTGGACGGCTGCCGCTGATGCTGCACGTCGTGACGCTGCCGCTGCTGCTAAGGGTGCCACCGCCCTTCGCTCGCTTCGACCGCGGTGTTGAAAAGCTTGCACATGCCCGGCACATCGGTTCCTCTTCGACAGCCGCATCTCCCTTCTCCTGGGAGACCGGACACAGTTGTAGAGAAAGGAAGCAAATGCAAAGCAGTACTGCGGGCCAACAGACGTAGGCGTGCATCTGCCAAGTTTCTTCCTATGACTGCATGTGGTCGCAAACATGTAGCTGTATGCTGGTAACATGTCCACATACATAATATCCATAGCGTACACGTACACGTAGAGATCGACAAAGCTAATCTGTGTACATATCTGTCTGCCTTTATACATGTGTATACATAAATACTTGCTTATGCATATCTACTTTTATGTTTGGCAGGCGTGGACACCTTACGTGCACTCTCCACTTATTGAAGAGCATACTCGCTGTGCACATGCTGCCTCATACACGCAGACACATGTTATGCACGCAAGATACATGTGTGCACACATACACTAACAAGGTGGAACTGTCCATTCACACAAGCGCCAACGCGCTTAGATTAAGTATAGGTAAGTTTGTCCGCATACAGGTATAGAGCCGCAGACTCAAGCTAACTCGAGGTTTGATGTCGGCCCAGCAGGGTAAAAGTATCACCTGTCCACACAAGACACAAATGTGCCTGTTCTTGCACACAAACGTCTTCATGGCGTGATCATCTATATATATTTATAATGCGCGTACGTATGTATAGTGTATATACACAGGTAGGTACGTGTGAGCGTGCTATGTTTATGGACAGTCTTCTGACAAAGAAGCCAGGTGCGCAAATGTGTGAATCGGTGTCGCTGAAAAACTAGCTAACCCTTGTTTTGCCCTCGGAGAGCTTTTTTCGACAGGTGCTGCAGCAACGCCAGCAGTCAGTGCAAAACCATTTTCCCTCCGGAATCTGAAACAAATGGCACGTCTCACACTCGAATTTTATTCGCCTACTTGCAGGCACACGGTACACAACCACACAGATACACGTTCACAGATATGCAGGTGACAACGAAATCCCAGGTATACAAGCACGGGTGCGAAGAGGTCAGCAGCTACATTCAGGTCTAGTGTATCTCCTTGTAAACTCATACCGGTATTTATTATGTAGGCTCATCCTAACTTCACCGTATGTACATAAGTATCCTGAAGTGATGCAAAAATTATCTCTCTTACCAAGCAAGTAAATATAAGGCATTTAGCGATAGTCTTGTAATACGGCTATAGAGATAAGCCGTCGCGCTTTCTCTACCTACTTCGCTCTATGCGTACATGCACACATGAATTATCCAGGGCTTAAGGGTTCCTTGAATAAACGCAAAAAAGAACTTGCAGTGAGAGGCAGTGTACGTCATGTGGATCCAAATTCTCTATAGGCGTAAGCATGGTGTAAGGTGGGAACACCTTTTGCATATGCGCCTTCAACGACACGGATACCCCAACTGTACCGGTGACCTTTCCTGTACAGCAACACCATACCTGTCTCTTGCTGCTGCTCCTAATGCAGCTGCTCCAGCAGGAGATGCACCTGCTGCTGGTGGTTCTGAGGCTGGTGTCCAAGCTGCTCCTGTCTCAGTGCTACTGCAGTGTATGATACTGCGCTGCCTCCTGCATACACCCTTGCGGTACGATATGTACCTGTGTATTTTTCCAGCTGTCTCTTGGTACCTGCGCATGCCTCACCTCTACCACAGGAGGCTTCAAACATTCCATATGGTATGCCCTGTCACATGCGTCGCATATCAGCATGGTTTCTTCGCTCACGTTGAATTCGCATACTACGCAGAGCTGCAACAGCAACAGAAAAAAGCCGCGGCGCCAGCAATATCAGTGTTTCTTATGCGAAATCAACAGCCACGCTAACCTACAGAAGAGACGGCTTTTCTCTGCAAATTGCGCTCCTCTACGGCAATGCGTTCTACGCGCTATCAGCTATGAATGACGTAGTGCAACACAGATACGCGAGAAATCTTGTGACAGTTTTGCATATTTTACCTGGTGCCACCAGCCATGTGGCATGCGGAAAGCACGTTGCAACAGGAAGTCAAACATGTGGACGAGTTACGATTGAAGTAGCTCGTGATACGTACGTAGACACAAAAAAGGCGCATATACGCAGACAGAGAATCAGACTGACAGCAACTAGTGTGCTATACGTGTACACACATACCCACACTATGCAGAAGTGCATATCATCCTAGCACTAGCCCCAGAAATATGGATTAATTTCTTCATTTTATACCGCCAAATATCGAACCTGTTGTATACTTCGCAGGAGATCGAGGGATACACTGGGTGCAGCACCTGCAAAAACGGCGTGTGCTTAAACATGTTCATTGTGCCTTCCTAAACAGGAAACGTAACGATCACTCTCTGTATGTATACTTGTAGTCCCATATCTATTTGAGCACACGCAAAACAAATATGTGTACTTCTTCTGTGTATACGTCTACGCTCAAGGCTTGAGACATACCTTCACACATATATCCACACAGGTGTAGACGTTGTGCGCAACTAAAGTATTGTTTCAGTGTCTCCTGCTGATGCTGACAGCCCGTGTGGAGAGAAAGGTAGATTTCAGCCATTAAGCTCTACAGTCCTCATGCGATCATTGACATGCAGCGTAGATTTACACCCTCTACGTACTGGTCCGTGTATAAGTTTGTCTGTGTGCCTCCATGAGGGAATTTATGCCTCCACACATGGATTATTCGAAATTTACTGAGCCACACGGCATTTGCTCTCTCTAGCACATGAACGCACGCATAGTGCATCCCAGAAAATTTTTTGCCGACGTCTTGTGCAGGCGTGTATGTGCAGAGCGGCACAGCCTCAAAAATCTACCGCAAGGTATCTGAATAGCTGAAAATATTTGCATCCACGTTACTACATATACGTACAGCTACCTAGTACAAATGGCTTAGCCTCCGAAAGGACATGACAATCATGCCAGCGAAATACGGATACGGAATTGTGCAGGGAACGATACACAAGGATGCAGATGGGGCATAGGCGCCGTCCGCCGCATATGTATTGTTGGCATGCAAGCCTCGGCAACATTTGTTTTGTGTGCGTTTCAATCTGACGAAAAGGGAAACAACTCTTTTCTAATCAAAATGGAAACGTTCTCTTTCAGACCCACTTTGCAGTCGGGACACTGCCAGGGAAAGCGCGTGACCGTGTCAAACCGCAGCGGGGGATCGCAGCAACTGCAGGTTTGACGGCATCAGCAGCAGCCGTGCCATCACAAGAACGTCAGCACACACAGGAAGAATTAAATAGGCCACTCAAATGTGTGTAGCGCAGCTGCAGCAACTTTTCCATGTATGTCTAACTCGGGGAAGCCGCAGGACAGCCTGCACTCATCTAAGTTGGATTTTCCGTTTCTAGTGTTCACATTCACGGCTGTTTCTTTTACTCGGGAGAGCACCTTTCTGGTTGCGGTAGAACATCATTCAAACGAACAATAAAAAGATACAAAGAGTACTCAACGAATCAACGTAAAATGAAAGATATTCGATCAGAATTCCACGAGACCTGCCCATGAAAGCAGTCCTCCTGGGAATGTAGATGAAAAAGATCGCTCACCACTGCTCATATGTTTACATGCTTTTTCTTAAGACGCCTTCACGCCCTTCATACTCGTGGTATTCCGCAAGCACGTAAGCCCACGGATCTTCCAGGCACTTGAGGGGTGCCACCAGCGCAGGCATCTGCTTTAGTATAAGCTAGGCTTGTATATCCACAAGTGTATGTACAAATGTAGCTCCACACACACAATCATACAGAACAGACGTGCGTCTGATAATTTCATAGCGCTGTTACGAACGCCCACGCCGTCCTGCGCGCTGCACCGTTTTGCGGAGATACCAGGAACCTCGTGATGGATCTTTTGAGGGCACCTCTTGCAGTAACGCACGAGCTGACGGGTACTGGCACGTGTGCTGTAACATAGCAACTCAGTACCGACTCTTCTTACAGAGCCCAATTAACAGACACAAAAGTCCCTTCTGGCACCATACACTACGTATATACGTAGATAGACATATATGCACTTGTACACAATACCCATGTGGTCGCATACACATATATATGCACACAGAGACACGCACCTGAGCGGTCACGCCTTTATGGCCTCATACTTGTCAGCCAGAGGTGTAGTGTGGAAAGGAGTCACTGCAATGTTGTTGCTCATCAAAGGTCCCGGGTTTTTTTTGTGAATTCAACGCGCAACCCCCGCATAACAGCAAGCGTGTGGGAGTGGGAGTATGTAAATGTGAGCAGAAGTGGTAGAGCGACTACGCACGGCCCTAAGGAACGTAGACACACAGTTTGAAAAGGTGTAATTTAAGACAGACGAAGACACTGAACGTATAGTGGAACACAGGCAACTGGAATAAGGGATCAATGTGTTGGACTGCCTTGCACGTACGTACAGGGTAAGTGAAGAACTGCAGAGACTCTGGCTTACTTTACGGAAGGGGGAAGTCGGAACACGTAGTCCGACTCGCAGACGCACAGAAATAAGGACTGAACGGTAGGTATGTATAATCACAGACGCTTGGGTTGGGTACGTGGAGACTGGTCTACCTTTGCAGTTACTAACAACGCAAGGTCAGCTGCCACAGGTGTAGACCTTCATTCGCATGATCACACACAGATAAAGGAAAAACAGTGAAAGCTCGCTGACATAGACGCGTGTAAGCATTGGCTGCGCGCGTTATCAGACACATATGAAATTGTAGCATCCTTCCCGAAAGTATCCAGAGCTCTTTCACTCGCTGATATAATATTATTAGCTTTATTCCGTGTCGTACTCTTCCTGGTTTTCTTCTCACCTTGCGTGATTGGTAAGTCCACAAGTGCAACAAGTGAGCATATCTGTGGGATCGCTTTTGCGTTTGCACCTTCTCAGCTGGCAGTAGGAGCTCTGCCCGCGTTCATGCGTCCCACGTTCCCGTCTCTTTTCTTGCCTCTCTTTTCGTCTGTCCCCACCGTCTTGCGTGCGGTTCACAGATAGATAGTCACTGACCCGCAGGTGGCGCTGCTTGAGCGCATGCCCCGCTGCTCTGCTGCTCGCTGCTGCTGTCCTGCTGTCTCTAGTCCATGATAGGGGCGGCACGCTCTCTGTCCCTCCAGTGCTACCGGAACTGCGTCCACTTAGTAAGGCTGTCGGTAAAAAAGAACTGCCTGCTGGCGCAGACCTTGCTTCTCTGGTGTTCCCATAGCGCTCTCCTCTTACCTCCCGTTGATGAGCATCACTTTCTGTTAGCTCGCGGGAGCAGTCCACCAAGAACAAGCCACTCTTCCTCTGCCGCTGTTGTTGTCGCGAATGTTGCTCGTTACTCTCCTTCTCAGTCCCAGTTGAGACGTGCAGCCTTCCCTGCTGTTGTGACAACGGGCGGCGCGGCAGCTTTGTGAACCGGCACTCACCGCAGACAGTAGAGGGTAGACACGTTAAATTTACCTCTGAAAAGGAGGGGATCACAATTGCTCACAGAGATCTTACTTGTTGGAACGCCCTTCTAGATAGCAGTGCACGGGCTCCGAAGTTACTGAGATAATTGCTTTCGAGACCACACAACAAGCCCGTCGTGTACGCCTCTCTGGGGTCAGATGTACGACGACGGTGTGTATATGCAAAGTGCATCAGCCCATGTTCAGGTATTTACTAAGAAAGCAAAGTAGTGTGTACGCTCTTAAGCGTATACATACGTGCTCAATCAAACCATAAATGTATACACTTATATACAGTTGTATATTAACAACGTACAAATATAAAAACTGCTAATTGGAAGCAGCAGTGTACGTATATACATGTATAAAACGCACGAGCAGGGGCTAACGTTGATTACACGCTCAATAGAGATGTCGACGAGAATAGAACTGTTGCACAGAAGAGGTGAGAGTGATCATCGCGTCCCCACTCTAGTTATAATAGACTAGCGTAGGCTGCAAATGACCTATGTATAGATATGTACGTGCATGTGTGTATGTAAAAATATGATACACTGGAATCCTACAAGTGTCTTAGTGCAGGGACTAGTGATGCAAGGCTCTGGTGAGCCAGCCTTTTCGAATCGGATTCACGTCACATGCGGACCCCCCAGATATCCATACAATACATGTTCTTATGTATATATATATATATATATATATATATATATATATATATATATAAGGAGGATTGTCTGCTTCCGAGCTTATGTGTGGAGCAGGAATTCTTTTGATATACACTACACAGACAGGATGGCCCCCTGATGCATCCCACATACAGTCAAGCAGACTTGAACGTGCTTTGCCTGAGAATGCCGCGGAGAAGGCTGCATATGTATATATATATATATATATATGTATATATATATATATATAGCGTTTCACTTTCAATGCCTGCTATCGACGGACTATACACCGTGCACAACTAGGAGATACACGGATGTATGTGCAATGACCTTTGTGGAAATGTTTTATCCTGTGTTCCTTCTATGCATGACACTGACACATACATATACATGGAACATAACTTCAGCGAGCTTTCTCGGCTAGCACTTCTTCATGTAAACATAAAGAGGGCGTCTAGAAAGAGTAACGCCTGGCTCCGGTGAAAGCACACTGGCAGAACCGCTATTCACGTCAAAGAGATTTTTTTGTATATACGTGGAAGCGTGCACGTAAGGTTTCAGAAAATGGATAAAATTATATCCAAGCCGTGTTTCTTCGCCAAAACAAAATGCTAGTTTCCCCACTAAATTTGCAGACTACACAGAGCAGCACGTTCTACCATCGTTTTCTGTACAGTATAAACAAACACGCGGCGTTTGACTATAATCACTTTACCATGTGTGCTGCGTGAGGAGGAGAAGTTTTATTGAACACTTTGAGTTAGCCTCTTCGAACGTAGGCAGACATACACTCAAATGGTGATTATAGGAATACAAGCAGATAGAGCAGCAAAGGTCTCAATGTATGGCGCTGCATATGGTAGAAGTGCTGGACTGAATAACACACCTCTGAAAATCATAAAGCGCCCTGATATTAACTAAACATCACCGACTATACACTTGTGGACGAGCACGCGTAATGTACATCAGGCATTCAATCATATCTGGGCGTCTGCCTACATTATACACGAAGAATATACAGCGAAGGTAAAGAGCACAAGGAAGCGGGCAGAACCATACACACACACGTAATCAAACTCTTAGAATTATAGAATATTTCCGTAATCAATGATTTGTGTCTACATGCGTGCTTGTGTAGTTAGAAGCAATCACGTGTGCACGCACGCTTGCATCGCGGGCGCATCAACTGCTATGTGGCAACATCTGAACCACCTTTCCAGGTAGAAATTCACATTTTTTTCGTCCTTTCTTCACGCCGGGTACGTGGATACTTTTATCTGCCCTCCGGTTGTCCTTCCTTACCGCCTACTCCGCAAAACAGGCAGTATTTTTTCTGTCTGGCTTTTAGCTTGAGCCCTCGAAGGAATTTGCGGCGTTGTCTTGATACTTCGCGCCCGATGGAGAGTATATCAACGACAGCAGATGCGTTCGCGTCCAGCAAAGCTGGCATGTTCCGCCAGCCCGCTTCACCCACATTTTCGTGAAAGAGTGCTGTCCCCGCAGAGAGTCGACATAATGTCTGTGTAAGTGAGGAATCCAACGTATCGATGCACTGAGAACGCCATCCTGCTGTACCACCGGCAGCGGTGAGAGCATCATCCGCTGCAGTAGAAGGCACATCTGCAGCATCAGTTACAAAACACGCGGTGGCAGAAGCACCAGGATCACCTTCGGGGCAACAGCAAATCGGCAGGCCTGTGTAGAGACAGTGTGAGTGGTACATGTGGTGATGATGCAAAATGACAAAGTGCACTAGTAGCTGAGTCACGCACGGAACACTCCGTCCTGGAGCTGCTGCTCGTTAACCGAGTGCAGCACGTCCTGCAACGGGAGCGCCTGCAGCCGCAGAAGCACATACATCTCCACAATCCCTGTAGATACTCGGAAGTCTGTCTACAAAGCAGTGGCGTAGACATCCGTCCACTGGAGAAGTGTGCGGTGTGCGTCCATTATGCGAAGAAATAGTGCAAGACGGATCGACTGAACCTGCAGTATCGACGCTCCACTCCGTTGCCTTGACGCATATTGAGGAAGGAAGTCTGACATGAACTGGCATGCATCTACTTTTTAGCCAATTTGGATGCGTGACAAACTGGCAATGCTACACGAGAGAATATCACATCGAGGAGTAACACACAAAATCCTCTGGTGCGCCCATCCGGTTGCGCAGCTGTCCCACGGAACGTTCGCTTGCCGTGGCAATTTTAGTCAAGTACTTTCTCTTCTTTTGTAGTGGAAGTCCTTGTGCAAATGTCCGCGTTATCGTGCCCTTCCCCACATCCTACCCAAAGTTCGTGTTGACACTGCATATCAGCTCTTCATCCTCCTTTTCTTCCTTCATTCTTGTCGACGGGAACGTGCAGCTAGCCGGCAGACCCCAGGCCGCCCCTTCGAGAACCTCCAGGCGTGAAGGCGGAGGGCTTCTACGTGTACGAGTCGTCGTCGGCGGTTTTCGTAGGGAATGCGCGAGTATATATGTCTTAACGTACAAGTACAAACCTGAATAGATACGCGACACAGAATATACGCATGCCCTTGTATCCTGCTGGCATGGAAGCAATTGAGCGTTAGTCTCTACATATACTAAGACCGTTGCACACATGTAGTCCAACGAGTGCCTAGTAGGATACGCTAGCTGCTTGTAGTCAGTGTACAAACTACGTCTGGACGTCTGCATTTTTGCATACCGTCTAGATTATCTTACACGGTCATAAGGCGCTACGCCCTTCTCTCTTACTGTACATTCTAACGCTACTCATCCAATAGGCCTACGCTATCCTATATGTGCGCATTAACAGAAAAGCCGAAGGTGAAAGAGAGACAGACATGTACTGAGCTTCGTACAAGTAACAATGAAGCGGTAAACAAATCTCTTTTATCTCTTGTGTGTTCTGGTGTTCATAGTTTCTCTTTCATACAACACCGCAAAAGTAAAGGTGAACTGCAGCCCAGAGGAGGGAAGCTACTCATCTAACCTTGCAAAACTCACAAGTCGACTTATTGCAGCACCTAGGCAAAGGTACGCCATAAAGCAGTATACAGGAAAAATGATCGATCAGCAGAATCAGTATTTCCTCTGGGAACGCCTTGCCACTGCTGAAAATGCGTTTTCGCCGGTTGCGTGCCAGTCCCGGCGTCTGTCTCCATCCCTACTGCTGCTGCATCAAAAGTTCATCTCGTAAATGATGTGATATGAGTAATGGGGATCTGTAATTGTAGCTTCCACTATCAGTTCGGCAACATATACGATGTTGCCCAAATATGGCAGTCTCACAACGAACTGCATCCGCCAACATTGTTAGGCAGGAAAGTGCTCCCTGTAGAGGCAGCGTCTCACTCACCAGAGTCAGTGAACGTATTTGTACACAGATTCTTTTACTTCGACAGTCGCACACCGTTTCTCTGGTATAGGGGAAAGAATCTGGGCGCGAAGCGTTATTGCCTACCGATCAGTTTCGTTGGATTCAGCTGAGTGAACCACGGAGAACAACAGCCTCGGCTTAGCCCTGTCTCTGAACTGCGTTGAAGCGTAAACTTACTTGGACCATGTAGACGTCCATAGTCTAATTGCACCTCGTAGTCAGCTGAGTACGCTTACGCAGACTCACATCGTAATATAGTCTGATTGGTAAACCCGTTTCTGGATATGTCGCGCACAAGCGTAGGTCACTTGCTGGAGCACAAATTCCCATACGTATGGCATCACGCAGGAGGGCAACCATTCCTAGCAGGCATTTGTATCGTATGAGGGCAATGTTGGCAGTCTGGCGAAAGGACGACAGTGAAACGGTTGGACACCCGCACGCATCCATGTTGTGGATGGTTTCCACGATGTTGTCCACCCACAAGGTTGCAAGGATTAAACGCTAGACTTCTGCTGTTTTTGTCGGCCGACGTTGCTCGTTACGATGTCTATGTACTCCAATACTTCCATGGCGAAGCAAGCAGTAATGTAGGGTGATCGACGCAGCTCAGGTATACATCACACAAGTGTAAAATGGGAGATGGATGTTGAACCGACAGTGACAATCGACGTCGTAGATACTTGGAAATTAAACCGCTTGGGCAGAACTCTCGCGTGACAACTGCTTGTCAGTTTGAAATCAATGACAACCCGAACTAATGTATTGTAAGACTAGCACGAGCGCGTACATGTGACACGTGTAAGCCGTAACTATGGCAGTACAGTGAGTCTGATCTCCGGAGACGCTCATATGGCAAAGACCTGTCGACTCAGAGTGTATATACAGCTCAGCTGTTACGTACAGCTACTACGTCTTCAGCGGTCGTACCGATGTGCAACCTTGCATTAACACAGTGTTACACTGCATTTCCTCAGATTTGAGCATTTCCAGAAACGAGGCCGCTTCGTAGAGTTCTGGAATGAATCCACTGGTGGTGTGCTTCGCTATTTTTGTGTCTCTCGAAGTGTCTTACGCATCCGCAACAATTCACTCCGTCCTTCCCGCAATGCAGTTATCTGCGGGGAACTACGTAAGGGATATGAATAATAACGATGAGGGAGGAACTTCACAGTAAGCGACAATGGTGGGTGCGAAGCCCTCGGTAATAGAGAAAGTGCCACTGCACCAGTAGGTCAGCGCAAGCGATAAAAATAATCAAGTCGCCTCATTTGAAGGGAAGGGTCCCGCGTATCACCATCAACGGCGTTGAGCCTGAGGCGGTTGAGGTAGAGAAAGACGAAGACACTGGGGAGGGAAAGGAGAATATCACAGAACGTAAGATACAGATAAATGCGTACAGCGCCGCTTCCAAATCTTCTCGAGGCCGCTGACGTATATTTTTATTCACTGTGGATCTAGTGCCAGTACGGATCTACCAAAAAGAAGTTCTGCAGACTCAAAAGGCTGCTTTTCAAGCCGTGGATGATCTTAGAAGAAAGGTAGGACCAGAAGCTTTCGCCGCTCAAAGTGGAAAACTAATTGATGCAACCGGTGAATCACAAATCGTAGCTGGATTCATTCGAAGGCAAAAAAAGTAAATTCCTCCTTGAAATTTCCACTTCGTTCTGTTTGGCATCTAATGTCTTTTGTAGATCAACGACAGAACATGCGACGCTACTTGCAGGTACTCCAGTTGTACTGCTCATTAGTTTCATTTTCATTTGTATATCTGTACTTCTTTGCCAATGTCACAGGAAGCACCAGGAAGAGCAGTGCGTCGAATCGTCTGATCCGCTTCTGGACAGCGGGAGGCCACCAGCTCCAAAGAGGATGTCATCCCTGCTGTAAAGGAATCCTCCGGAGTACAAAAGCAAGAAAGGCAGCCTTCACAGTTGATGTGCGCTGCATACTTTTGCCTGTCTATAGTCGGACTAGCACCCTCCGCGTCATTTGCAATCCAGAACAGTTCGACGAAGCAATTGCCTGCTGAGTCTTCACTCCTGGTAGCATTACACGCACATACTACGCGCCACCTCGCCCGCCTCTGCAGCAGAATCAGGATAACGTAAACGGGCGGTGTCTATGCACCGGACGGGAAGTTTTGGGCGTGGTCAGTGGAAGCACCGCTACAAATTTGGTCACGCAGAATAGTATTCAGGTACCTCTTACAGAATGCAGTGTACACAAATACACCACGGCAGAAGGCTACAGGCCGTGCGGTCTCCACAGGCATCGGGACATGCACACAATTTGTGTATTCCGTGCTCCAATGTGCAAAACAGGCTCTAGCGATGCATACGAATTGTCAATTTTTGAGATTGGAGAATGCTAAGGTAGTTGCGCTTATGTGGTGCGAATCCGGTTGACGACACTCGAGTGCTTCCACAATTCCGCGGATAACATTTGTCCCACGTACCAGCTGGAGGCGACACATGATTTGTCATAGTAGTCGAACAAATAATTTCAAAATGTGACTGACTGTACAAATAACCAGGTATTTAATGCACATCACTAACTGGTGTTAGCTTTGCCCTTGTACATCATTTTTAAAGTGTCAGTATTATATTGATCGCTACCAGCAACTCGTCACTGCAGCTGTAGTCAGCTACATGGGGGGGGGGAACGAATTAAACGCAGAGCATGTCTCCGTCTACAATCGTCTGCCCGTGGGATGCTGCCTAATCAAATCATTTTGCTTGACGCTGATGACGCATCATGCACGTCCACACTTGTTGCACCGCTTGCTAAAGCAAAGCTGCAAAGGTCGTCGTCTCCTAGAGCACAGCAATACCGGAGTGCTATTGTACATGCTCTGCGTTTAATTCGTTCCCCCCCCCCCCATGTAGCTGACTACAGCTGCAGTGACGAGTTGCTGGTAGCGATCAATATAATCCTGACGTGAACACTGGTGTGCTTCGTCTGTTGATAGCTGGGAAGCACCACAGGTGTGCAGTGCTGTTTTTTTGCTTGCGGGGGAAAGAATTTTTAGCCATCCCGTCCGTGTGTATTCGGTAGTTCAGCATGCACACATCACACGGAGAACAGGGAAGGCCTTGTGAACAAAGTGTTGTACCGAGAATTCTTGCTAAAGCAAAGCTGCAAAGGTCGTCGTCTCCTAGAGCACAGCAATACCGGAGTGCTATTGTACATGCTCTGCGTTTAATTCGTTCCCCCCCCCCCATGTAGCTGACTACAGCTGCAGTGACGAGTTGCTGGTAGCGATCAATATAATCCTGACGTGAACACTGGTGTGCTTCGTCTGTTGATAGCTGGGAAGCACCACAGGTGTGCAGTGCTGTTTTTTTGCTTGCGGGGGAAAGAATTTTTAGCCATCCCGTCCGTGTGTATTCGGTAGTTCAGCATGCACACATCACACGGAGAACAGGGAAGGCCTTGTGAACAAAGTGTTGTACCGAGAATTCTTGCTAAAGCAAAGCTGCAAAGGTCGTCGTCTCCTAGAGCACAGCAATACCGGAGTGCTATTGTGCATCCGCTACTGTTTCCTGAGAAGTCTTCCTCTGAAAGAGAAAGATAGATCTGTAACCCGTAGTAGGCGTTATGTGTGGACCAGCGAGGTGCGGGCTCCCGCAGCTCGCGTGAACACTGGTGTGCTTCGTCTGTTGATAGCTGGGAAGCACCACAGGTGTGCAGTGCTGTTTTTTTGCTTGCGGGGGAAAGATTTTTTAGCCATCCCGTCCGTGTGTATTCGGTACTTCAGCATGCACACATCACACGGAGAACAGGGAAGGCGTTGTGAACAAAGTGTTGTACCGAGAATCTTTTTTTGTATATGAACAGTCACGCTACAGGTTGGTCGTAGATGTAGTAAATCTGTTTGGACCGGAGAGATGAGTTGTGAAACCCTAGCCTCCTAGAAGAGGAGACTGCGGTAAATTGTCTTAACCGTAGTTGCACCGTTGACCGTATGTCAGGGGAGATTTTTCCTCCTTGTGAGACTTTTTTTCATAGGTAAAAAAGGATCCAGCCCCAGTCCATTAGAAGCGGGTCCTATCACCATTATTACCGCCGTATGTCTCCATTTTTTTGACGAGCGACAGGGCCTTCACCCATAGCCAGACTACTGATTTTTTTTCTTTCTTAGAAAAGGATCTACTTCTTGTGCTAGCGCGTTGAAGGCTGTTTTATACTTCCCGTCCCGTTTCTGTGTATCGACCCCAGTTTTGCCAGGTTTTGCTGATTTGCTTGCCTTTATGTGCAACACTATGAAGGCCTTCTCGTCTAGAGATCAAATCCGTCCAGATAACTGGAAGTGGAGGTGATACGTTACTTACCTTTTTTGACCAACTGGCTTCTCCCTTCCCCTTTTGCCGATCCACACGTTATTAATGAGGTTTTCACTGCTATCCTGATCATCTAGCCGCTCGTACTGCTTCTCCAATTCGAAGCCCTTCCGCCTCCCAACGTACCGAATATGCTTTCTCTAAACTGGTTGAAGCTAACTTAACCTGCCAGCTTAGCTTCAAGTAAAGGAGAAGAATCATAACGCGCATAAAAAATGTCCAATCAATACCATGGAACGAAGGAAAGAGACGACACCGACCTCATAACGATGGAAGTGAAGAACAGTGGTTGCCATCAGGTTCGACGCCGCCCGCGTGCCGGTTGCCTCCCGACTCCGCAAGCAAAGGAAAGGCAGTTCTCACTAGTGATTTTGTTGTTGACCACCAGTGCTGCTAGGTTAGGGATCTTATCTTACTCAGAATCTGATCGTGGCTTCTCTCGTCCTGTGCAAGCAGCATCCACTGCAACGACGCTGTCGAGGGACATACTGCATGAGGCGCTTTCATACAAATTTTTGCGGAATTTCCACACCGCAAGAATTTCGTCTGCGCATTTTCGTCCTGCGGAACCTGCTAGGCGGCTGGCAGACCCTTCGGCCGGTGTGAAGGAGCATCCAACTACTGAAGCTCCTCCTCAAACAGGCAGCAGCAGTTTCATATCTACCACGCTTCAAAACGTCGTGGACGGTGCGGTACAAGCTTTTGAGTAAGGAAATAGAGTTTCCAGATTGTTGAAGGGGAGAGCATCCTGTGTACGACAGAGTAAAGGGAGAATACGTAAGTGTGTAGGTTACGGGAGCGAGACGGATTGAATTCGTTTACGTAGACTTTTTTAACAGAAAGGCTAAACAATTTTAATGTTCTTATACATACAGTTCGCTGCTGAACACACGAGTACTACGGTGCGTAAAAGAAGTCCGTGACCGCAACAAGGCGAGGTGAAGAATTGAAAAAGCAACTTCGCAGAGTATGGAGAAGCATTCGAAGTGCGTACATTTTCAATGACTGAGGAGTGTTTGCGACCTTCTCGGCGCAATTTAAGGTACTGTAAAGAGCGCTGAGTCACGCAAACTAGCCCCTGTCAAAGGCACAGGAGCCGCGACAATGTTGCACTGGATACGAAACTAGAGGCAGAGAGAGAGGAAGACAGAGGATATATACTGAAAAGGGTGAAGGAAAGGAGATGTGCTGCGAACGCTTTCAAATGCAATCGAATAGAGAAATTGGGCGTGCACGAACCGCCCAAAAGGCGGAAAAAAAAGAGGTGGAATACACGCATTGGCTACGCAAGCGTTTTCCTTGACACCGTAGGGTCCAGGCTACAGTGACTCCCACAGCAAATGCAACAACAACGACACCCACACACACACGAAGAGCAGCAGCAGCAGGACCAGCTTCTGCATTGTAACAGAACAAGAGAGTGAGTCGCCTCACCAGCAAAGACGTAACAGCGAGCGGGCTGACAGGTTCATCATCCGCATCTACAAGAAGAAGTGTCTTGCATAGTACCAGTTGCCTCACAAGCCAGCTCTTCAACGAATATGAAGATCGAGACTCTGCGGAACCTCGATATTAACAGTCCACGATGCGTAATACTGTTTAGGAGAACGCAAGAATTGCCGCATCAGCAAGAGCAGGGAGATAATCATTGAGTAGATGCATTACCATCAGCAGCAAAGTTGAGCATGTAACGCGGATTGATATCATCAGTAAGCTGTAGCATCCGCAGGGGTGAGCGGCAGGAGGAGGCATAGCAGCAGTGACAAAACGAGCAACATTGACGTAACGTCGCGCCAGCAGGAGCCGCACTGTCAGCTAGTAGGACAGGCTGTGTACAGTAACACTGGCTGCGGTAATCAAAAGCAGTCGTAGTATTAGCAGCAGTAACCGTAGTAGTATTACTAGTAACTTTCATATTATTACAACATATTTCGTTGTTAGCATCTCACGGGGGTTGAATTCCATCTGTGCTTGAGGGAACGGAATGCAGATACACGCGTACGGTATGAAGAGTAAAAACTTCTTCTAAGTCCTTATAGCACGGACGCACGCTTCCAGAGACGCTGCAAGAATAGGGGTCTCCTCCAGAGTAGCGAAAGAGGTCACATGTGAGCAGCAAGTCCAAAACGTCTCTTCCTGTTCCTATACAAATAACGTGTCTAGCTATTCTAGCTATTTGATTTCACGACACACGTTATCGTGCGGGCAGTTTGAAGAAACTATGGGGTTTTTTCTGTTGGTGAAGAGATAGAACGTTTGGCCATCAAACACTACAGTCGTGTGCACGAGTACGAAGAACCATGGAGATGACTGGAGATGCTTGAGCATGTCCATAAATTTAGTGTTGTCTACGAACCTGTACACACTTCTCGTACAATGTGGAACAGGCGGGTAAAAACTTGTTCACATGTCTTCCAAAATGTAAGTAGTGAGGGCTTCGATGTATCAATCCCTTGTATGCGAATTTGCTGGCAGTGAAAGCAGTTCTATCTCTCTCGGCACATAAGCCTACTGTTGTATACTTCCAGAGCGTTCGAGTAGATGAGTAAGCGGCTATACTGTGCGCATCTGCGCCAACGCATACTCCCATGGATATGCGATTGGAGAAGCAGCGTCGCCTTTGTTTAGTGAGCAGAACTTGTCTCCTACTATACACTCTTGACTGCTTGAGGACCAGTGTGTGGCGTGCGTACAACTGGTTTCCTGTTGCAGTATACGCCGGTTCCAATGCTGCTGCTGCTGCTGCTGATGATGCCACTACTACGATTCTTTCATTAACTGTGACTCCTACTACAGCTGTTGATACTGCTGATACTACTGCTATTGATACATTCCCACAGTTCTTAGCTGCGCTTCTCCTACTAACACATATTCTTCTACTACTATTTACTATTGCTTACGCACATGTACGACTACAACAGTTCTACACACTTAAGCGGCTCCTCTTGGTAGCACAGTCCTGGTAATATATGATTCACCGACGCTTCGTTTTGCTGCTGCTACAATTACTGCCGCTGTAGTGCGTGTACGTCGCAGAAAAATCTTTCGCAATACTGCCGCAATGTGGCCTTCATCCGCTCACTTGTATCTTTGTGTCCGTAGTCGTACACGCGTATACGGATAGAGACGGAGATAAGGAAGAGAAGTAGATCCCGCTTTTCGTGTAGACGTAGTAAAATTAGTACGTTTTCATCGATGTGCATATTCACGCAGCTCGGTCGACTCTGGCAATGCGTTTGTCGCCGGTGCGTATTCCCGTTGTCTTCACCTTGTATATCCCATCTCCTGCCCTTCGCATCCGCCAGTGTTCTTCACATGCATTTACTGCTTTTGCATGCATTTCAGCAACCGTATTCTTCCGATTATGCATCTGTCGTTTGCTGTCATTCCCATTCCGAATGACGACACAGCTTCCTGCAAGCTGTGGTATTTCTGCCTCCGTTTCTTCTTTCTCTGCAGCAACATAAAAAGTCAATTCGGCAAGCTGCAGCTGGAGCCATGGCAAATCTTTCTCATTGTGGGTGGCTCGCTCCTGGTGGTTGTTTCTCTCGCTTGCTGCTGCATCTGCTGCCTGTGCAGAACATGCTGCCCTTGCATTAAATAGACCCCGGAACAGCAGTTGTGTAGATCTAGACGGAGCGACGATGAGACACAGTGGTACCGAGAGAAAACCAATACTGAATAGAAGAAGGACCACAAGAAGCAGGAAAGTAGTCGTCGCAACACAGGTAGGGGTAGATGAGAAAATGGAAGAGGAGACGAAGCAGTTGCAGCAGTCGCTTCTTTCATAGGCAGGCTGCTAGATAAAGCACCTGCAAGTAGCCGAGGAACTGGCTACATGTCTCTTGTTGCTTTGTATTGGGAAAAAGGAGGACCGAGTGATTCTCATGCAAGTACTTCCGTACGTAACGCCACCGGCAAACAAAGGAAAGCTTATAGCGGCACCTGCTGACGGTGTCGATTCTGGTCGTAGCGTTTGAAAGAGACGAACGCGGTAGCCGCTGGTGCGGCTGCTACACCTGCTGCTATACGTAGTTTTTGCAGAAAGCAGAAGAAACGACGGCATTGCCACACATATCCTATTCGGACTACATGAAAAAGCAGCCCGTGCTGCTGACATCTTTGCTGCCAACCGGAGACGTAACGCTAAGGACAAGAACAACGAGAACGAGAGGTGACTGCCTTGACATTGTGCGCTACCGTTGTTCTCATGGGCTTTCTTTAAAGGGCCAGTACTAACAGCAGTTGCCCACATTCACTGCTAGAAAGAGGAGGAGAACAAATAACAAGTGGTCCTTACATGCTGCGTTGCAGCAGGGTGAAGTAGATGCGGTGAAGAGGTAATATATGTAGTTGAAGAAGGAGAGACCAGACCAAGACTCTCCTGTCGTACTTCCTGGTGCTGAGGAATATATCAGCTTTAGAGAGTTCAGCAGCTGCGATTTCGCTTGAGACCCGCCAAAAAGCAAAACTGGTAGAGATTACTGTCTGAAAGCAGCTGCTGTTGCCAAACGCGGTATTGCTTTCCAAGCTACCCGGCAAGAGCGGATGTTGCTACTAAGCGCATACTAAGGACTTCGCCGCTGATTCTGTTGCTGCCGTGCTTGCAGTTCTCCCCGAAGGCAATGGCAGACCCCCTTGCTGAATTTTTCGTTCGTGTGCCGCCGTTGCACCTGCTGCGGTTCGACGGGCACTGTACGCGTCCCGAAGTGTAGCCGTGAACCTGTTCTAGTTTCCATTTTTCCTTTGTTTGTCCTTTTCTCTTTAGGTTAAAGGTGCAAGGAAGAATGCTATTAACGAAGAGGTGAACAGTTGCTGACGTACACACTAGTGCATTCAAGTGGAGTGGCTCAAAAGTACGTGAGAATGAGGATATGTGTACGTAGACGGCCTCAGTGCATCTGTGGACCTACACTCTGTATGTCCACGTATGAAGCATTCTACCACAGTCTTGTACTTGAGAGTGACTGCACTGCCCCACGGAGCAGACGTGACTCAGTAGAGACAGGAAGATATTCATAATCCGCAGTCTCCACAGATACATGGGCACCTACCGGTACGTACATGTATGGCTGGCGGGCGGCCTCTACGGAGTACATATGTATGGCTCTCCTTACAGTTTAGAACATGTGTACTTGGCCGCCCATCCGCACGTAACTGTAGATACGTTTTCTTCGTGTATGTCTTCAACGAAGGTATCTACGTCGTAATTCGCATAAAGTAAAACGCCTACTTAAATAGGTCTGAGTGGAAGAATGCGCTTTCATAGGTCGAGATAGATGGAAACTATCTTTCAGACTTTAAGGTCATAAATCGGCTTCTTCAAACATGCATGGGGCAGTAGGAAGCTTCGGTGCTCATGATCAATACAGAAAGGATTGTATTGCTGCACATTCAAATAGCTAGTCATAACAGAGGCTTGTTTGTGTACTGTTGAGCATTATCTGTCCACGTAATTAATCATAATTAACTGAATGCAGCTTCGCAAAGTGATATGTAACGGGGAAGTCATCGCACGTGTATTTTTTGTAGTATAGTGCTCAGTGTCTAGCTCTCTGGGTACACCTTCCTGCTTCTCTCCAGTCATGTCCTTGTCTGCAAACTTAAAAGGAAAAATGCTGCCCAGGGCTGCCACACTATAAGACAAAGCATTGCAAGAAAAACGGCTAGTTGTGCTGAGGCGTGGTCTCTGCACGCGTCAGCACAACTGGAAATATAGATTTTCTCTGGTACGAGTTGGAAGCGCCCCCAGCTGTGAAGATATACAGAAGGTTTCAGAAGCGTGGCGGAAAAGTACCTTCTCGTGTATGAGGCTACAGTGCTACGTGTGTATGGTTTTGTAGGGAGACGGGTGTACAGCTTGCATTCTGCCGAAGAATGCAAAACGGCAAACACGAACCCACATCAGAAACATGCACATCTATGTGACTATTCTGATATGTATACGTATATGTTGTTCCTTTTTACGTGTAAGTACATACTAGTACTTACGTTGATGGAATTTGGCTCGAGTAGCATTCCCTCTTGTGAACACACATGACCATCAACGCAACAAAAGTGTACAGGTCTACGCCCTCGATATCTTCGACTGCTGCCCCCACGCATATTTTCACATCGGAGGCCCACAAGCACACACGTGTGTAAACTGATTTGCACATGACATATATATATATACATACGTGTTCGTGTATATATCCACTTACAACCAAGCTCCACCGGTTTGCTCGCCCTTACCTAGCTCGTGATGTGTCACCGACCTTTATCGTCCTTTTCGTTGCAAAGAGGGAAACCAAACGCAGAAATCAGCTGCTGTGTCGCCGTCCTACTACCGAGGACGCCTCAATCTTTGGAGCGACTGCACTGCGTATATACCTCCGCACTTTCAGCTACCTGACGCGCATTCAGCCGTGTACTTATGTGTGTATCTGTCCTATGTAATTATACACGTGAGTGTGTATGTGCATATATGCACGTGTACGTAGTAGCAGAATACAGTCTGTATAGCATGCGAGAACAAGTGCCTATAAACATTAGATCTTCGGCAGTGTGAATGTACATGTATATATATATGCATGTAACTATACATTCGTGCACATTCACATGTACGTGTATGAGTATACATATGGGTTGCTAAATATGTTCACGTGTATATCCGCACATGAACATACAATGCAAATACATAAGTGTGACTTGATGTGCTGATGCTCCTGACGAGAACAAGGAGATAATAAGAAAACAGGGTGTGGAAAAGTGTCGTTTTTTTGCATGTCAAGCATAGACGTCGCACGTCACAGTCCTTGTAGGGTCGTGTAAATGTTTCAGTCACACGACGTCCAGAGGGCCTGTGTGTTCGACTGTCACCTGTAGAGGGGGCAGACCTTTCTGCGAAGGTAGAGAACTGCCCACGGCTACGTTGTACCTTCGTTGATGTCTGCATATGTGTAGACATGCCGAAGTTGAGTGTTAGCGTACATTCGTCGTCTATGCTACACAGAACATACGTTAGTAGTCAGGCTGGGCATTTCTCTCGGCATTACACGAGCGCATTCGTATGCTCATCTACGCTTGGTGTTCATGTCTATCTATGTGTTTCGCTTGCTCATCTTTAAAATTTGTGTCACTACTCACAATTCAACCACGTGTCGCCGCTGCTTGAAGGGCCACGCGATCTACCCAAGTAATGACTACCTCTCTGCTTTTTCTATGAATGTATGCCATGTATGTGTGTTTCTGAACACACATTTATTTACGTGCTTCTACATTCATTGGCGTATACACTGATTCATCCGTCAATCCTAATACCTAAGTACCAAAAGTGCTCAAGTGTCAACGCCACCACCTTTGACACATATGTATGAGCCGTTCTCTATGTATGTATGTGTGCTTCGACGGTAGCGCTCTCTATCCTTACATGCAAGTGTACAAACATGTATCAATACAAGCAAGGACCTTCTCCTGTACATGAGGATGAACAATGAAAAGCAACAGTATTATTGCGTCGCTATGAACATGCATGAGGGAGTACATACATACATATATATATATATATATACATATATATAACAGTAGAACCACACGTCAGGAGATGTTAGCACGTTGCCTCTTTCCACCCATACACACGTGCCTTGTGGCTGTGGCCCGGAATTAAGCTCTACATACACATATTCTCGTCTAGACGTATGTATGTCTACATCTATATATGAATGCGGACTTCTTTATACTTGCACAGCAACCCCCAGGATCCTGTATGAATATGTGTTGTTCACTTGTCAAGTACGTCAGTACAGCGCTGGTGCCTTATTTGGGCCTCCACGCAGCAGCATGTGCAGCTTCACGAACGAGGGTGCACCAAGCTGGTACTCATATCAGAGTGAGTAAAACTGCGGGCAACTATATATACATAATCGTGAACCCAATCATCTTTGATGGAGTGAAGAGAAATGTACAGACAATCTTCAACATCTTCGCATGTTGTGGTTCGGGCAAGTGTAGGTTTAGAAGAGAAAATGCAATCATAGAGAGCCTCGTATCTCCCGTCGGGCTTTAAATGTAGGCATCAACATCTCACTTGCAGAAGAACGTGAGTTTGTATGTACATATGAAATTCGTTAGTATTCGTCCTACTGAGGAGCAAAGTTGTTTCATAGATGCATGCCAACGCGTAACACTTAGGAGATAAACTAACTTCTAGCTGTGTATCTTTACAACCTAGGACAGTAAAACTATGTCCACTTCTTATATAAACATGTACATATGTCTGCGTGCGAACGGTGGCGTGCATCTGGAGAAGTAGAAAAAAGTCCGTTCTCCGCTCGCACGGTAGAAACACAGGCGGAGTAAAAAATGATGGCACTGCTACACATACATAATCTTCTTGTAGAGAGGTTATTTGTCGTTTTCCTGCGAACATAAGATTTCTGTCCAGCAAAGTCACACAGACGCACGAAAAATTCACCGCGTGGGATCCACTTCGGCGTGCACTGAATACAAACATACGTATAGAATCAGTAAAATAGCTACTGCGTGAAGAACAAGCTTTTGAGAATGACTGCTTGTAGAGTCCATACTGAAAGCTACCGCTGCACCACCGAAATGAGAAACTGCGCATCCTTCTCAAAGAGGGAATGAAGCAGATGCAATCTTTGTTGGAACGCTGCAGATATTGAACGCTGTTGCAAAATCTTGCACCACACATTCGCGGAGCAGTCATTAGTAACGTTCCGTGCCTTCACCTAAGACAAATATACTACATGTACGTACAAGTCAGCATGTGAATATAAGATAAGAGGTGTGCTTGCCGCTTTATCATAGACACACAGAAAACGCAGATGTATACACTATTCACCGCCGCCGGTAGAAATATGCAATTACAAGTATGGCGGACTTTGTATCAGCGATAGCACTTGCAGAATAACGCTGGACAGTGTACAGCAGTGATAGCAAGTATGATCGTCTAAACGAGTGTGTGTCCGTGTGTACTTGTCGATTACCCCGATATTGTAAAGAACTACGAAAGAGATTGCAACAGCGGTCAATGACGAGGGTGTATAATATACATTCGTTTACGCATAGACAGCGTTCTGTGTATGTCAACAAACTACTCAGGCCAAACATAGAACACCGGCTGGTCCGAGCTGCACACACGTACAGTACCTGCTAGCCACAATTACCCCTGTATAATTTGTGCATGTATGTGCCTGAGTGCGTTGCAGGCGCAGGATGCGTCCGTAGAAGACGGCGTATATACAGCGACAATGGGATTAATTTCACCAAAGTTTAAAGGCTTCAGAGCAAATTCTAGTGTTGCAAATGGAGAGTACGATTGGCACTAATTTTATTCTCACTGTTCCAGAGCAAACTGTCGTGCTAAGAAGGGAGGGAGTTTCTCGGCGCTAATTTTATTTTCACTATTAGCATTCTCTACTCTTCTGAGCGTGATTGTAGCTGCGCAAACACACCTGTATGTGGAGGGTGAGACAAGCGTGCGGCAAACGGCACTCAGTTTACTCACTTGTAGAAGCGTTCACTTGTGCATTTGAACAGATATAGCAGTACCTGTGCCTCTGTGAGTTTAAAACGGTATACTTCGGAGTCTACACTTGTACGTCTGCAAAAGAATGCTGGTCTGACAGAACATGAGAGCCGCTCGAGCTTCTCTACTACTCTGTGCTTGGACGTAGTCATAAAAATGTGACAACAGAATGTTGTATTCAGCACAGCGTGTAAGTTGTCAGTAGAGGCGAGTACAACTGTGTCTATTGGTAGAAGATTGTATGACCTGACATGCATGCCGTTATACGCGAACAGCTATTTCGGCGGATGCATTAGAGACACACAGATTTAGAAGAGGTAAGTATAAGCTCTTAGGCAAATAAAAAGAATATTCATACGTACTGCAAAGTCCACGCTGAAAACTGTCTGTAGTCTACATCACAGGCTGCCGCTACGCGAACAAAGGTTCTACGCCTACGCGTTTCGTATGTTTATATATACAACTACATACACAAACACGCGGGTAAGTATCATTACTTACATAGATCGTACAAACTTATGCCGTATCGGTACAATGTGTTCCTCAGACAAACCGTATACCCTGGGTGCACGTGAGGAGGACGTGTGCAGTTGTGGTGGAGGCTGTGACATAGAGGGGGCAGTCCAGTCACACTGTGTTGCATTCCCTGAAAGCAGATACAGAGGTCTGTCCTCCGCAGATAAATCAAACTGTATAAGGAACATCAGGACATATTCACATCTGTAAGTACGTGATAGAAGGGTAGCCGCCCTAACATCAACGCATTCGTCGCAGGTGAGGCATTATTTGACTATCGATATACAAACCGGAGGTGCATACGAGATACGATTGATATTTTCTATGCAGCATGCAGTGTGCCCTGTGACGTAAAGTATATTCACATAATACGGAATAGTACCTAGATGCACCCACATCGGTGGATACACGACACAATTGTATGGAGGGATATTGTGTGACTCTGACATAGGTGTAGGGGTGGAAAAATACACGTACACAGACAAGCATTTGTACTCCCAGGCAACCGATGTGGACATGTGCGTGTGAGTGGTGCAGCGTCCAGTACTTGCGGGAATCAAGGCGTAGCAACACCTAGGGATTCCAAGGTGTGAGTAAACATACCTGTGGACGCAAGCATATGTACAAAATCTGAGTAGTTCTACACGATACTGAAAGTCTGTTTATGTGTAAGTAGTACATGTGAGTAGAGTTGCGCGTGCGCGAGTGAATGCACATATCTATATATTTCTATGGATGAGCACTCTTTATGCAAAACGCACACCCTGACGTTTGATTGGAGACGCACTGCCTACGCCACCTCTTGCGGAAACACACACACACACCCTCAGTACGATGTACTACGACCTATGCGAACATATATATATATATATATATATATATATGTGTATGTAGTAAGTAGCTATACATATATAGATATATACACATATATACGTACATGTGTAGGAGATACACATGAAGATATAGATAACTATGACCATACACGGAGTTTGATACACGTATGCTACTCGGCTGCAGTTCCCTACGAAACTGCTGGTAATTGTACTGTACAAGCGTGACCCCTGGTATAGCAAGGAATTTCTATTCGTTTGCCTCAGGTGTTTCATGTCTCTGTATCAGGACAACATGCTGCAGCAACGGGAATGGCAGCAGCCGGTTAAATAGTGAAGTCTCCCGCTGCTGGGACTCTCCCTTCTGCCTGTCCACATGAAGAGACACCATTCTTAGAAGCTGCAAAGGTACGGGAATCTTCTGCCTCTACTACATAAGACTGCTGCTGCTCTATCGAGCGGCGAGGCGCCTGCGCTGGCGGATGCTCGCTTAGTAGTGAGTGCTGCCGCCCCCCGGCTGCACTGGTGCTACTGCTGCTACCACCACAGGTGGTGGGCGCTGCGTCCTGCTGCTCCTGTGCATGTCCCTACTACTGCGTATGCGCTGCTGGTATAGCTGCTGTACCTCCTCTACGTGCTGGCGCTCTTGCTTTTGTGATTCACAGCTGCTGTTAATTGTGCTGGAGCAAGTGCTGCTCAATTGATGCTGGTCGTTTTGTAGCTCTTCTTGCTCTGCGGAAACTTGTGTTGCTGCTCTTCCTGCTGCGTCGTTGCTATCGTCCGGGTTCTCGGGGGGCCGCTCACGCATTTGTGCAGGGCCGCAGAGCTTCATGTTGCTTGTGTAAAGATTCTGCTTCTTTGTAGCAGCCTTGCCTTCTTTCTAGATTCACTAGTGTTGCACTGCTGTGGTGCTTGTTTCTCTACTGCTGCTGCCGTCGCCTTTGCTCTTCCCCCGGCTCCGTCGTGGCCTCCTTGTAGCAGCACCGGCCTCATCTCTACGCGGCGGTGAAAGGGCCCAAGTACAACAACGTATCCTTGAGCTCTTCTTGATGCCCTTCTTTCTATTTCTGTTGTCATAACCTCATTCATTTGCTATATACACCCGTGTGAGCGTTGTGCCTATGCTTGTAACGATAAACCACCGCCGCTGCTTCGCACCCGTGCCGACCAACGTCTGCTGTCGCTGCTACCCCAGGCGTGCGAAGGGCACCTGCTGTTTGTGCTGCCCCGATATTTCGTCATGTGCTGCTCTCCTCGCACTGGACAACGTAGAAAACAAAAATAGAGCGCTTCCTCTTTCTCCTTGCGCCTACTGCAGCGTGAGATATCCCCCCCGGCGCTGTGTAGCAGATCGGTGGCTTCCTAACTGCTACTTTATTTTCTCCTTCTCCTCCGGTCTGCTGCTGGTGCCGAGTTTGCCAGAGCAACAGCAGTAGTTTGATTGATCTGCATGACGTGACGTTGCTGCTGTTCACTTGATGTCCCTGGCATCGATCTCTGGAATCTTCGGTTATCCGGCCGGAATACAGAGAAAGGAAAATAAAAGAGACTAGCCGGATGACTCTCTAACATTCCAACATTTTTCGCTGGAGCCAGGTTCTTCTTCAGGACTGCCCTACTATCCTTGCTCTTCTGGACTGCCCTATTCTCCTTGCTGTTGTGCTACGTATGTCTTTGGAAGTGTGCAATTGCTTCTCGTATTCAACGGCAAGGCGTAAAGGGGGTTTTATTGCTCTTGTTGCTTCAATAGACGCTTGTCTTCGACGCCCGTTGCATGCGCCGCCCTCTTTGAATGGCTATTGCTGCTACTGCATTTGGCTGTGGCATTGTTTTCTTCTTTCGCTTCGCGCTGGTGCTTGTGCAGCTGCTGAACGCTGCAAGTGTTCTCTTCTAAGTTGCTGTTGCGTCTATACCTCTTTCTGATTCTCTGTGTATTCTCACATTGAACAGCTTTTTTGACTCTGCTTTTCGTTATCTCTCTATCTACACTAGCAGGATATTTGCGGGTGACTCCTTGCGTATACCGACGTGCACGCGTCGAGCCACTGCTACCATGTACCTCTCAACTCAAGCCAGTCTGCGTAACATGGCGGCTTCTTGAACTCCTTCTTTCTGCATTTCACTTTCCTCCCTCGTGTTATTTTCGTTGATTGTCGACCAGTACTCCATGTGGGTAATATATGCATATGTATTAGTTCTATTATATATGCAGTATTAAATCCTCTCTACAAAGACAGCCAGTAGTAGAAGACGCTATCACATGTGAACACATTCGCCTCCATAGTTACGCACGCCAACATGCCGTCCACTTTCAATCTGTGCATGTGTCCCTGCGAAGCGCCAAATATATATTTGCATATGTATACGTGTATATATATACTTCTATATCTCTATATATACAGACACACGCCCCCACTGTGGTCATTTTGTATGTATGTATGTGGGAACTGCATACACATACGTATATGAAATTACGATAGAGATCCATGAGACTTTGCAGAGTAATAGTCCCACGTCTGTGACGTGTACCGCATTTCACCATGGATACTTTTGCTTGTGAATCCCAATATATATAAGGCATTCATATCTATCTATTTATCTATCTATCCATATCTATATATATATATATATATGTAGAGAGAGAAGCACGCAAGCAAAGACGCAAAGATATATTGGCCCTCCTGGTGCTTCCTTTTCGATTGTACGCGGGTGTTTGTGTGGCTTTACGAGATGCGCAGTAGCGGTGTCGATTCTGTTGTGTCCTTGTCTCTCCTAAGCGTATATTTATCGTATTCTTTGCCACCTTGGGCATGTGTATATGAGACCTTGTCGTATATATCAAGCAGGCTGTATGTCTATATCTCGCTGTGTACCAGCGTAACCTATGTCTCAGTGAGGAGGTGCTTAGATACACGAATACATGGCGTATTTCAGCGTTACGTCTCAGGCTTCGTATACGCAGAAGCGTACAGATATACAGCCGCACGAAATTATCTCTTTGTATATATCTGTCCATCTCTCGCTATATCTGTATATCTATATATATATATATATCTCTTTATATATATCTATAGACGGAGTGTGTGGTCCTCACTGTTTATGGCATAGCATAGGATTCACATCTATCGCTGTCTTGCGGCCTCATCAGTTGTACCAGCTCTCCTTTGAGTGTACGTCTTGCCGTTGCTGCTGCTTCGTTCTGTGCGCCGTAGCGGTCTTGTGCTGCTGCTTTCGGTGCTGCTCCATCGAACGCTAGTGCTGCTGCTGTAGGGTGTGATGCTACTGCAGGACAGACTCTCCTCTCACCGCTTTGTTTTCCTTGGGCAAGATGGAACGCGGAGAAGAGGGATCTGCTGCTGGAGACAGCAGACACACTGCTGCTGCAGCGCCTGAAGAACGAGGCAACACGGGTGCTTTTGCTGCCGCAGTTGATACAGCAGCGCCAAATACAGCAGCACCAGCAACAAATGGAGTACCCCCGTCGAAAGATGAGACATCAGCAAATGAAACAGAAAAGCAGAAGGAGGATGAACGTGAGGCACTGAAGGAGAAAGCGAGCGAAGGCCTTCGGCTGCTGCTACAACTCAAGCCTCCCTCCACGCCCGATGTCGCGCTGCTGGAGCAACACAAGAAAAAGCATCCTGAGTGTACCCAGCTTCTTGAGCATATGGAAGCCCTTCTGACAAAGCGGTCCGTCCTTTTTTTCCTTCTGTTTGTCCCGAACTTCTCTACGTATATACACAATATATACATATGTATATATGGGTATATGGATGTGTATAGGCGACAGATAGTTGTTTAGGAAAAACCACGTTGTTGTACGTCTCTAGATAGGCTTTATCGAGAATACAGAAGAGGACAGTCCTGCGCAGCAGACGTATTCAGCGGAGATGTATGAGATAATACGAAAACTATATATAAGCTTGCCACCTTGGCATGGCGGCTACGCACAATTCGGTGTACAAAGACGTTGGCTGGTATCGATTTCATATCATTAGATTGATTCGCTATTTTTTTGCGGACGTAGCACAGATACGTAGTCGTGGACACTTCTACGTGGATGTATATATATATATATATATATATATATATATATATACAGAGAGAGAGATAGATGGAGATAGACATGGATGCTCATGCATGCAGGTTGTGTATATATATAGCTATGGATGGGCCTGCATGCAGATGTCTGCGTGAGTAGGAGCAAATATGTATACGTCACGAGAAGGAGAGGCTACCATCACCCTGCACACAATTCAGATACATATAAGTGGATTAGTACTTTTCTTTCTGTCATATACATTAGATCGGTCTACCCACATGTCGTGGTGGCTTATCTCTTTCTCTCTAAATGTGTATCAATATGTATACATGTGCCGCTGGGTGCTGTGCTGGTGCAGCCTGTACCATGAGTTTACTCTTGCCTCGATGGCATATCTGGCCCCTCTGGTGTTGCTGGGAAGCAGCAATAACGCAGGGGGCGAGAGCAGAGGAGGGACAGGCGGGCAGGGAAACGCAGGTCCTCTGGCTGCTGCTGCTGCGCTTCCCTTCCCTCCTTCCCGTCCGGCTACCCGACGTTTGAGCCATTCGAACGACAAAATTTCTTCCACCGCGTTACCGCTCCACTGCGGGACAAGATGGATTTTCCTGCTTTTCTTCGTCTTCTCGCTGCTATTTGTGAAGACCTGGGTGAGTGCTATATTTGCACTGTTCATGGCGCTGCTGCTTCTATGTCTCTCGCACGCCTCTGGTATGCAGGTTTCGTTTCTCTGCATGTCTCTGCTGGAGGGACAGTAGGTTCATTCTTGCATCAAGTGGAACAGCTTCTGCTGCATGGAGGAGGTGTTTTCACTGGAACTCTACTAGTGCAGGTGCTTTTTGATTACATTGTGCGTGGCTGCTTTTTCATCATTCACTTACATTTTATCCCCCTCATGTACATCCCACGAGTGCTGCTTCTCTCTCCCGTTTAGTTTGCCGCAGTTGGTGATGCTCAGACTGTCGTTTGTCTGTCTGTCGTCTCTTCCTGTCCTCTTCCCCGTGTACTGCTAAGCAAGCGGTCTTCTTCATTTTACATTTGCTGTGACTGCAGAGCCAGTCGACGCATTGTTATTTCTTGGAGAGCACCGGCTGCGTGTCGGTGCTGAAGACAGGGAACAGCAGCAACAGCCTCACCGCAGCAGCAGCAGATTATCTCGAGGTGACAGTACTGCTGCTGGTAGTGCTAGTAGTCGAGCAACAGGAGGAGGACCAACAGGTGGAAGCACCCGCAGCAGTGGTGGTGCTGCTGCCACTGGTGCTGCATCCTCTTCTTCTCTCGCCGCGGCTGCGGCTGCGCTGGAAGCAGAACTGCTGTTTGAATCATGCGAAAGCTATCATCTCTCTCGCTGCGACCGGCTGACAGAGAGCGAAGAAATTCTGGAGGAACTGAAGAAGAAATTGGCAGTCACTATGGGCGTCAGCCCTATCGCGCAAGCTGCCTTCCATCGAGCAGCTGCGACACTTGCTAAGGTAAGTATGTCATGGTTGAGCCTCGCAGCAGCAGCTATCAGTAAAGAAGCTGGTACACTGACAGCTACAGGTTTGTGGCGAGAGGGGCTACGGCAGCCGAAGCACGTGCGGCAACAGCAAATGTTTCTCACCAGCAGCTGCAGCCTCCCACTCCCCCCCTCCCCCCAGGTGTTCTGGAGGTGCAAGAGAAGAACATTCTGGGGCAGTACATGTGAAGTGCTTATCTATCCGTCAGTCATAAGTAATTATGGCATACTTTTCCGGAAATATTGTTCTTCTCCGTGATAGAATATATAGGCACATTGTTCTACGCCTGGCATCATCACGTAGGCACTGCTTGTATTTTGACTACCCCTGTGATTATACGCGTACCACCACTCATGCGTCGATACAAACCGCACGACTTCGGCGGTGCTGCGTGCAGACGCTGGGTATGTGGAGTGCAAGTACAACATATCGATGTGTACATATGTATATATATATATTTATATATATATACTTTGATAGGCGACATGGCGTTTGTATATAAAACTTTTCTTGTAGCGCAGCAGTTCAACATCTTCACATTTGCGTATCTGTGTGGACTGCGTGCGCTGAGAATAGCTGACATGGTAGTGAGATCGTCTTTGTCGCCGTTGCAGGTGTTGTGAACAAATATACATTTGTTTCAGTCGCAGCGACTGATGCCATGTTTGTTACTGTTGCACCTGTTGTATGTCTCGAAGGAACTGTTTGATTTATTGTAAAGACAGTCTCGGGGAGCTTCCTTCTATGTCTGCGGCCAGTACAGTAGCGTTCAGTACAGTACTACTGGCGCGATACGTGTGCGCTTGCTTCTCGATACTTGACCTTCCGTTTGTTTCTGCTGTTATGTTGTGACTCCTGTTGCGCTGCCGCTTTCTTCAAAGTAGAGCTGTTACTCCTGCCACTGCTGTTATCTCCGTACCAGTGCTGCTGCTGCAGGCGTCTTCTCGACTGTGGCTGAGGACTGAGCATGTCATACACGTACTTAAACCTTTTTTTGCTCGGACCATGCCAGCGGCAGTTGCTTCAGGTCTCAGACCAGTGATATACCTGCTTCACCTGCTGCCTGTGTTGTTCACTTCTTTCACTGCAGGCACAAGACAAACACGCAGACTTCTACCACCAGGCGATGATGTTCCTAGCGTATACTCCTGCAGGTAACCGGTTACGAGATCTACCTTTCATCTTCCAGATCGAATCGGTCGGCCTCTCCAGCTGCGTACCCACCTATATGACGCCGTCCCTGGTTAATATATATATATATATATATATATATAATATGAATGTATGTGTATATACGCGCAACTCTGTGAATACGTAGACAAGCAGATATAGTTACCTGATTCTTTGCAAATAGGTAGGTCCTAATTCGATACAGGTCTCAATCAACATTTACCTCCGTTACCCCGTAGGGGGACACCTGCTATGCATGTGTGTGTCTTACTTGCAATGACGAGTATATGCGTACCATGGTGCTTAGCGGCAATCCAGTTGTGAGAGGCAGTAGAATGTGCGTCTCTGTCTTTGGTAAGATTAATATTGCTCTGACAGACAATGATTCGTACATTTACTTACAGTTATATATATATATATATATATATATATATATTTATATATGGATCCACTTACAGACTGGCGCTGCTCTACATGGAGGATTTCTATTTGTCTTCTTACATGTCGTGGTGACATCTTTCTGCGCTAGGTGCTGCTGCTCTGTTTCTTATTGCTTTCCTGAGTCCTGTTACTGTACCTCTGAAAAAATACGCGAAAGCATATTTTCACTACTGTGGCGGGCGCTACGTCTGTGTCTCTTGCTGCTGCTGTTGCTGCTGGCAGTGTGACGGTCATGCTGTTGCTACCGCTTGAGGGATGGATTGCTGGTATGTCTACTTGTAATGCTTGTGCTGGTACACCCTCCGAAGTCCCTTTCGTTCGCTGTTCTTTACGTATGGATGTCACTTTTGCTCTCTTCAATCTTTTTGCTCTGCACTTGCTGTTGTGGTGCAGCTCCTACTTCGGTTGTTGCCGGCTGCCATGCGTCTTCACCAGTGCTATTCAGCGGGTTGTTTTCTATTTCTCTGTGCTGTTCTTCCTGTTGATTCTGTTGACTGTTCATTGGTGCTGTTGCCTTGTAGCATCCATTTCCGCCGCCACGTGAGCTGCTTCAGCTGCCCCTGTTGTTCGCTGCAGCAACATTGCCGTTACTGTCTCTCCTGTTGGAGCCCTACTATTTCTGCTGTTGCAGTGATGTAGCTGCTGTTGCTCTGCTGTAGTCGGTGCTTGCGGGTTTGCTGTTCAGATGTTGCCAGCACTGTTGCAGATGACTTTTCCATTTCTGCTGCTGTTGTATGATGTGGTGCTGCACCTTGCTCAGCAGGCTCTACTGTTCTGCTGTTGCAATTGCTGCTAAGACTTCGACGGGTGTTTCTCAGTGTTGCTGCGTTGCAGCGAGCATCCCTGAGAACGAGCGCGTGGGCCTGGCGTATGAGGTGGCAATTGCAGCACTTGTGGCTCCTGATATCTTCAATTTCGGAGAACTTGTAAGTAGCCTTCTATTCCTTCTCTTTCATCTTTTTACAGCAGTTTTTATTTCTTTCACTCCCATGTCTTTCTCTTTTCAGTAAATGCCATTGCTGCTCTGTTTGCTCATTGAATACCGCATTTCTGTCTCTACTTTGCTGACATGTTCTTTCGCTGTTCCTCTGCTGTGTAGAGCTGTGGTTACTTCTGCTTC
>CATKUM010000184.1:115895-138239 GCA_949786405.1 Onychomys arenicola | reverse complement strand
CACCTGCGTTTACGGGGTGTCAGGAATTCCAGACTACTCTGGCCATCCATCTACAGGTTATGTTCCTTGCAGAGTCCAAGAGGGTTATCAAAGGAAGAGGATCATCGAATGGATCTAGAAGGTTATGTAGAGGGGTGTGCGAATGCTGGAGTTTACATGTCTGTCCACGTTGTTTGACCTTTCGGTCTTTTTGCGATTTTCTGCCTTTCCCACACTCACGCCATCGTAGTCTTCTTGTTGCATATTGGTAATCCGTCATTTTTGTGTGTGCGGCACATTCTCAGACATGTGTAAGCATCGATAAGGAAAGACCTCTGGAAGCCCTATGTCGTCGCCTCTATCTTTTCTGTTGCAAGAGAAGAATTTCCAACTGCCTCAGGTGCAAACACAGAAATGCCGTGGTTAGCGTGCTTCCGTTGATGAATCTTCATTATTGCGTACGTGTACATACTGCAAACTTACAATATATATATATATATTTATATATATATATATATATATGTATACACGTATCTGTGTGTATATATATGATTATGTATGTCTGATTGGACTGCTTTTCTTTTAAGCCATCTATGCGCATCCACTTGTAGCTTTCTGAGGCGAAAGAGCCTGCTACATATGCGTGTACGGAGGTAGGCCTATGGGGGGAATTTATTGACGCTTGTGAAAGGATGGACAGTGTAGGAACTGTGTTACTCTTCTGCTCTTGTGGAGTCGCACATTGAATTCAACGCTCTCCTTTAGTTTCGTCGAGAAAATAGCAGTATTTCTATAAATAGATGGTTTTTCATTTGGAAGTCTTATTCACATCTTTCTTCGAGCAGATTTGTTTACCCGTGTGTACATACATGTGGAAATAACCTTACTTACTCTCATACGTATATACGTATATATATGTGATTGTTATGTGTCGGTATGCATTCATCTCTAGATGTGTATCTCGAACGACTATACGCGTTGAGCTGGGGACTTACGTGTCTCTCTCTTTCTGAAATCATACACGCAGACTACTAACACTTCTGCATATCTATCTTTGTCTACTAACGTACATATGCATATCTATCTATCTATATATATATATATATATATGTCGATCGTTCTGAAAAATACTGGTAAGTAGGCACGAGCATTTGTCTGTGTCTACATATCAACTTGGGCGCGTGGAGGGAACCCGCGTACCCGGACACGCGTAGCCACGTGTACATACATATCTTGGAATTTATCGTTCTTTTGATTATATGTATAGACGTGTAGACATATATATATATATATATATAAATATATGTATATGTATGTATCATGTAGGTATATATACATATATCATGTGTGTATACGTGTAGACAGATAAGATCGTTGATGCATATAGATATGGAACTTCTGATTTGTACGAAGGAGGGATCTTTCTTATAGAATTAGAAGAAACGTGGCAGACGTCACGTGCAAGCTTTACCTAGTTGCGGGTGGTAGAAAACGTATCTCTCGTTAGCGTGAAAGAGGAAAACTTTCTGGAAGATGGAATTGCAGACTGTTCATTGCTAACACTGGTCGAAGAGGCAAGGCACGAGAACGTTAAAGAGAGGATTGCTGATAAATGAGCGAAGTCTTTGTCCTCCAATTGAATAGGCGAAGATGTTGAAGAAGAGAGCAAGTGAAACACAAAACCGTTTCTAATCGCTAAAAGAGACTCATCAACTCAGAGAAAAAGTTTTTCTTATCCTCTCTTTATCATTATCATTGTTGTAATTATAATTATTATTATCTCCGTCAATTCGCTTGCCTGGCGCGTCCTGCCTGCGGGAGGCTGTAAACTAGCCGCAATATTCAGAGCGACTTTCTAATTTTGAGAACTGTACATATCAGAGAGAATGCCCCAGAGAGACGTTGATCACTTTCTGTTCTCATTGATTCTTCGAGGAGATGCACATGTCTCGTATCCCAGTGCGTGTCTTAGACGGGGGAAAATGGCGCGGACGCTATTATTCCTAAAGCACCAACAGAGGGGGTCCGTCTTGACATTGCAGATCGTTAAATTTTTGACACCTGAGAAGACATAGAAAGAATCACGTTCACCCTAGTGCATGGACAAACACTCGAAGCACAATGCCCCATCGTATTCAACAAAGAAAAAGGTTTGCTACACTTGAAAAAAATTCGAGTCTTTAATATGTATCCTGTGTACAGATCAAGAACACCCTCACGCTAACCACCTCTCTCACGGCCTCCACCGATGCTTTAAAAAGCTCTCTCCAGGTAAATAAATCACCCCAGCCATCTCCATACGTTTTGCATATGTACGTATATATATATATATATATATATATATATAATTCCTTTCTTTTCACCTGTGTATGTCCACATGGGCGCATAGAAATGTTTTCGCATTTCGACGAAACAAATGTCTTCTGAACATACTTGCACGTGAGGCCGACATGGAATTCATGAAATTTTGTGCTTCGCGCTCTCTCTTTCCCCTTGCTCATAAAGTTCCATCGCACTTTGCTCGACCTGTTCCTCATCATGTGGCCATTTAGTCTCAGGCATGGATGCGTGTATATATATATATATATATATATATATATATATATATATATGTATACACATATATGTATATAACTGTTGATTGTCATTCTATAGACTGTACAAACAGTAAGAAAGTACGTTGATTGACTTTCTGTAGGCTGTAAAAATAGTAGCGAATACCTGGCTTCCCTTAAAAAAAAAGGACACTGTTCAACCATTTATCGTTTTCAGTTGATCAATATATATATATATATATATATATATATATATACGTGTATATATGTTGCCGATTAGTCTCTGTACACAGGACGTAGAAATAGTAAAGTATCTCTTTTTATCGCTTTAGAATTGCATTCTTGTGATTTTCCAATCTGCAGGTGAGTTCCACATTTGGTGTGTAAACTGCTTCTGCTTTTGATGTAGTGAGGGGGCTGAATATATCAGCGTGACATCTCGTCTGTTCACGATCACTGTTCACTAGGAAGAATTTATATTAATAATATTCCACTTTTAAAACCGTCGTATATGTCTCTGTTGTGGATTTTAACAATTCGTTTTTTGTCCTTCGTAAATATACACATCTACACATATACACACATTCAGATGATGAGGTACGGGCCTTTCGGTTTATATGCCTGCTTCACATGTTCTAAAACACATCCAGGCCGACAGCGCGCTTTTTGACCTGTTTTCGATTGGGGCTTTCGGCGGCCTGTGTGGAGCACTACCTATACAAGTGAAAGTTTGAGGTTGTCTATATACTGTTATATATATGTATATATACGTATCCACATCGGCACTCCCTCTACTATATACCTTGTAGCTTTGTATTCAGTAAGATCCGCGAACATATATGTATATATCTCTCAAGTAAGATTTATGTACCGTTGTCTCCTTCGGTGTCCGATGTATATGCCTGCATATACACAATATATATACTTATATGTATATGCCTCTTTATATGCATATATGTAGGTGATCGTTCAATTACATCTATGAGAGGTCTACAAGTGGTGAAAGTTTTTCTGTATATAGTAACTCGGGTATACAGTTATCATTAGATAGTACCGAAGAAGTCAAAAGATTTCAGTGGCGCGTGCGCACAACTACGTATACTTATACATATATATGAATATATATATATATATATATATATACATGTATTACATGTATAAAAGTATCTTTTTATCTACCTCTCTATCATTTTCTTTACACTGAACCCATGTACTTCCCTATATGTATATATATATATATATATATATATGCAGATATAGATGGTTACACTTACTGTAGTGTCTCGAATCTCGTTAGACTATATATATATATATATATATATATATATATATATATATATGTATACACGATGTATAAGACTGACTCTCATGCTCTCCTCGTGTCTTCTTACGTACGTATAACGCGTGCAGCTGGATGTATTTAAGCACCGTGAATAGTCCCATCCTCTATGTGGAAGACATTTGTATACATCTAAGTGTATTTTCGTGGATAAGAAGACGAGCCGCGGTGATTAGATTAGATACGTCTTTTCTCGTGCAGGCATTCGTGGATTCACAAAGCGAACGTTTGAAGCAGGAGGCGGTGTTTCAGAAAGTCACAGCGGCACAAAGTGACGTGGCGAAGGTAAAACTGTTTTCTCACGCCCTCTAGCTGCACTGAAAAATAGCCCGTGTTAGCATCATGGATTTTGACAGAGCGAGAGGGGAAGAGATGTATGGATGTATGTAGCGGGATGGTTTTTCCTCTCTTAACACCCACTTGTATATGTATGCTTATAGGTGTATATAGATAGGTTTAAACAGATGTACATGCAGATAGGCACACGTCGGTAAGTATGGATAGATTTGTGTGTATATATTTAGCCGTATAGATGTTGTCTAGAAAGGTTGTACGTCTTTTTTAACTCTATGCCTGCGGAAGGCGGTGAGAAATCTCGTACGCGGTGTATGTCTCTATCTCCCCCAATGAGGTTTTTTCATGCCTTTTTTTCTCTCTTGAGGGGAAGTAGGTCTACGTTGATAATGTCGAGTTCTCTTTCTTCTTCACACAATTTTTTCCCCTCCAAATTTTTTTTTTTTCACCTTAGAGACATATATGTACCCATATGTGTATCTATCTGTCTCTCTGTCTTTCGTCTTGTGCACTTCTGGGCTTGTTTTCTCATTTCTTCTTCACTGAGATAAGTCCTTTTACGCTTTTCAATTCAGCCGACTCTCACTCTCTGAAATCGGTTTCCTTTACCTCGTCGCACATTCAATAACTATCTTCCGAATTGCACTTTTATAATATTATTGATGCATTCTTTCTTTTTTGTTCATGCGATTATGGATGTGTGTGCACTGGTAAATACCTCCATGATGTTCGTCCTTCCGTTGTTGAATTTGAACAGTTCATAGGCATCTTATCGCACGCAACACCTGTCGCTCATGTTTTCACTTTGAGCTTCTTCACTTTCCCCCTCAAGGCTAGCTGAATTCTACACATTCTCTCTTTCTATCACCCATATATCTATATATAAATCTATATGGTCATATATATATATATATATATGTATGTCTATAAATGTATATATCTATATATATATATATATATATAAATATATATATATATATATATTTGAACCCGGCATGACATATTTATATCTGTATATCTTTGTCTCTGTATCCTATTCTTTGCGTCTAAAGCAGGGGACAGAGCAAGTTTTGCTTCATTGAAATCTCCCACTGCTCGCGTGTCTCGTCAGCCAGTGCGTCTATGGGGAGGGTGTTCTCTACAGTCGACACGTCATGGGCGTGATCACTATTTTTTTTTTCTTTTTCTTTTTCTTCTTCTTCTTTTTCCTTTTCTGCCTGCGAATTCTTCAATCGCAAGAAATTTACACCATACCTTCATGTGTTAGACGCGTCTCAGAGAGAAAGCCCGTCTGCTGCTTGTTAAATTTGTGTCGTGCTTCTTCTGGTCGTTGATAGTAGCGTGCGCATCACCGCCAGAAGATTACATTCATCCGCTTCACCTGAAGTATAAGCGAACGTGCTTTTCCTTTTAGCCTTCAAGGAATTCATAGCACACCTCAGAGAAAACTTTTTTTATTTCGTACCTCTTTTCTTTTCGACTTTCTTCTCTCAGGCACTCGCGTTCCCGTCAACTATCCGCAGTTATTATGAAGCAGGACTCTACGCAGAGGCCGTAGATTATATCGTCTATGCCAGAGAGGTATATTATTGCTCTCAGGCTCACTGACGAAGGCTTCCTCACTCGAATACCTGCATATGTTTCTCTCTCGCCTTAGCACTTCATATATGTATGTGTCTATGGTTCATATATATATATATATATATATATATATATATATATATATATATACCTTTCTGTACATACGTACACGAGTATATCTGTGGAGATTTACGCACAGAAATTTCCCTCTGTACACGATACGTGTGTCCACCATACTTATATATATATATATATATATATGTATATATATATATATATATATATATATGAATGATACGCCTGCCCTCTCTCTGTTTCTCACTTTACATACGTACTAGGATATGATACATACATATACGTATATGTATACTGCGCCTTCTCTCTGTCTCTATCCCACTATGCGTACGTACTGGGATATGTATAATATATATATATATATATATTCATATATATATATACATATACATACATACATACATACATTTGTATTATGCTGCCCCTCTCTTGCTTCTTTTATCTGTATGTACTAACATATATATATATGTGTATGTATGAATTTTATAATGTCTTTTGGTCTGTCTCTTTTCCACTATACATATACACTGGAATATCCATGTATATGTTCGATGTGCGACTCATCCGTCTGTCTCCCAGTGCATATGTAATAGACCACATGAATATATATATATATATATATATATATATGCTATTCCATCCGGCTCTCTCTGCTCCCCATTACATCAGCACTAGGATAGACATATATCTTGAAAGAAAAAAAAAAATATGTGTGTGTGTAGTATGCTTTCTTTTTCTGTCTTTCCCCGTACTTACCCTAGTAAGTATACGTATACACTTATGTATATGTAGAGAAGTCTCTCCTGTCCCTGTTTTGCTATATATATGTGCGGATAAAGAGCTAGAAGAAAGACGACAACTTTTCCAGTTGTGCGGATGCGCAGCATTCCACGTCGATTTCTTTGAATGTATTTTCCGTATGATTTTGTTGTCCATGCGACTCTTCAGTTCTGCATGTATGTGTTGATGTTTTTCCAGTGTACCTCAATAGAGACCTATATATGTGTGTCTTTGCACGTATATATATTTTGTCCCCATGTTATTCAATGACATTCTTTTTTTTAACATGTTATGCAGAACAAGCGAGAGACGTAGCTGCTGTTTAAGTGCCTCTTGAGTAGTTGCCGCTATTGTGCTGGCTAGGGACAGCATGCGCTGTTTTACATTTTTGCCATTTCTGCTTAAAGAAGACGAATACACATGTAAGGCTAGCATGGGGATCATCTGTTGTTTTGCTGCATTCAGCACGTATTACTACTGCTAGCGCATACTTCTCCAGGGAATGAGCTACTGCAGGTCCTCCAACAGCAGGTTAGCCACTGATATTAGTATTGTAATATAGACTCCGTATATGACGACAGTCTGCTAGAAAACTTCTTCAGCAGATAAAACCCGTTAGATATGTACTCATCTTATTTATCTCTGTAAAGGGTTCTCCCGTGAAAAAGTGTTCTTTCGAATTTCATTTCAAACATATACATACCCGTGCATCCCTTCCGGGTCTGGACTTGAGAGATTGCGCCAGTATAGTGTTGTTTTACTGGAGAGAAAAAATCACTTTTTTTATAACACGAAGGTATAAGTGTTGTGAAAGTGTTCAGCGTCGCCGGCGATGTGCGTCTTCTCTACGCATTTTCTCATTTGAAACAATAAGAACACATGTGGATGTATACGGGGAGATAGAGACACACATACTTGCGTGTCTATAGGCAAGCTTATTGACGAAAATATATCAAATTCTTGCTGCTCGTGCGTATGCAGCTCCAGTGCTCTGTACGGCCTTCTCTCTATATATGTACATATATTTCATTCCACTAGGAGATGTATATATGCAGGGCAGTGGTTGTATAATAGCACAGCAGCCCGAGTAACAGAACGGCAGCAGGAACAGCGTGAACATCAGCTGCAGCAACATAAGAATACCAGCAATGTCACTACTGCAGCATCAATAATAATCTGGCAGCAACAGCAGGAGGAGTGTGGATGGAGGAGGCAGCAGCAATGAGGCAGCACAGACGTTTTATGAGCAAACGCAGAAGAAAACGCCTTCATCAGGCCCACCTCTGTTTTCTGCTGTTGTTTCGGCGGTGTTGCAGGTCGAACGGGAACGCACGCGCTGTCATGAGATGCTTTTGTGTGCATTGGCTGCTCCTTCAATTCACTTCGCAGAGATCGTGAAATGCGTTGGGTATAAAACGAAAGAGAGAAATGAACGAAAAGGCAGCCGCAGCAGAAGCAGCGGCCAAAGAAGACAAAAAAAAAGGAAGGAGCAGCACAACCCGCAGCAAATCGAGAAGAACGATGGGCAGCGCCAGCTGAGGTCGTTCGCACAGGACTCGCAGAAGCAGCAGCAGCAGCAGAAGCAGCAGAATTAGGGGTAGCGGCAGAAGCGACTGTGTTAGCATCCGTAACAGGCGTATGAGCAGGTGCAGGATCAATTTTGCCGCAGCAGGAGCAAGAGGCATATGCAAGTGCGACAGAAGAAGAAGTAGCAGTGAAGGCATGTATTGAAGTCCATATATATGTATATATATATATATATATATATATACATACATATGAGAGTCTCCTTCCTCTTTCGTATAATTGCTCATATGCTATAAAAATTTAGGCTGCGTGCCGGCACTGTGTCCGACTGTGTATATAGAGGAAGAACTATCTGTGACTGCACAGAGTGAAATGGAGGTCGGACGTTGATACGAAAGTAGATAGATGTCGATATTATAAAAATGCTGGAGTGTAGAAACAGCAGAAAAAGATGATATCTATACTCTTTCATCCACGCGTATTCAAGCAGCACGTGCGTAAGCAGCTGAAGTCAGATACACTGGAACTTCAGAAAGACAGACATCAGAGCTGATAGGTTTCACATGATCTGGGGAGAGAAGGACATATACATTTTGTACAAAAAAATCTGATGGCTGGGCACACAGGCACAGAATACGTTTAGGTGCATATGTATAGACGTATACATATGTACACACGCGTATGTATATATGTATAGGTCTATACATATATGTGTAATCATTATATATACAAATATATATATATATATATATATAGAGAGAGAGAGAGAGAGAGAGAGATATGCGTATGTATGTGACGCTTGCAGCTATTTGCGTCGCCTTGGCGTTTTATCGGAAGAGGAGGTGCGGCAGCACATGATCAAGCAACGCAGATTTTCCATCGATCGCAGAAAATGTGCAATAGAAGAAAATTGTAGTTCATTTCCTACCAGGTGAGGCATGGGCGAACCTTTGCTGAGGCCTAAAACTCCGAGTTTCATCGTGAAACCAGCAAATCCGACGAGCGACTTGCTCTCCCACATCGTTAGCACTCTGCACAGACGCGTGCAAAATATCTGTTTTTCTTTGTGTCTATATCAATCTGTTTGTGTCTTTATTAACATATCTTTGTCCGTCTTCATCCGTCTTCACGCCGTCTATCGGTGCCAGTGTGTCTACACATTCAAGTCTATCTTACTACGTGTGTCTACGTCTAACGTTCTATGTTTGTACCTATGTATGTGTTGTATCTCAATGTGAAAATTTGTAACCACAGATATCTTTGTCTATGTGTTTTTCAATCTCCGCATATGTCTGTCCATCTGCCTCGGTGTGTATCTCTATCGCTATGTATCTCGGTATATGCGTCTCTCTATCTATCTCTGTGCTTATCTCTAACTACATCCTGTTATCTGTTTCTCTCCCTATCTGCGTCTGTGTTTATCTCTTACTCTGTCTCTATGTATCTCTCTCGCTGACTCTGTCTTTTTCTCTCTGTCCGTGCCTGCATAAAACTGCACGATAATATCTCTTCGTCTACGCTCCGTATTTGTACGCACGTGGGAGCTCCTCTTACGTATAAATAGATATATGTATATAAATGCATATATATTCTTCTGTACGTATATCTGCATATACTACACAGGCAGACGCGCACCTTTTGCATGCATTTATCTGTAAAGCGATAAGTAGAAGTAGTAGAGTGAACGAACGTGAATTATAGCACATCACGTAAACGTGAAGATTTGCTACGTATTCACGACGCCATACGTAGCAAAGAAGGTAGAGGTGTAGACGCCGACTCATCAATCTCAAACTGCAGGAGTCTACGTGTGTGCACCTGTCCGTATCTACATCGACGACTACAGGAGGAAACATCTGGCCGAGACACAGTCTGAAAAGCTTTGCAGCTGCATTTTGCTTGAGGAATATCTCCTTCCTCAGAAGATCAAGAGCGAGCCACAGCGATATTTGGAGAGACATGTAGACAACAATGTATACGTAGTGACATATATACAAATATATATATATATATATATATATATATTTATGGATAGGTAGATATTTGCGTCTATGTATCTACGTATGTGTACGCTTGTGTGTCTTTACGTGTCTTGAAGCAGCTGAGTCGTCAGAGAGGAAAAAAAACTTATTTGTAATTACGCGTGTGAAGGTACTTTCCTTCGTATGCAAGTAGAAGGAGTCATATACTGAATACATTACACATATGTCTCTTCGCACAGTTCCATAGAGGTATTGACGATATCAAATATTGTCTATCCTCAACATGGGAGTTCTCATGTATGTATATACATATATCTAGTACTTGATGACGAAGAGATGGGCGTGCACACGTGTAATTGAGTGGAACAAAAGGCAGAAAAGTAATAAGAGAATCATTTGCTCCCGCATCCAAGCGCAGACGTGTCTGTGTATGTGTTCTACATTTGTCCAAATATATATATATATATATATATACATACATATATACACAGTAAATTTTCTTCGGCGTACATATGTGTAAATATGTATAGTTATAATATATATATATATATATATATATATATATATATATATATATATATATATGTTTGGTGGTAGAGGTATGCAGGTCAGGTTTTAGCGATTGACGTGTGTTTGTGGATAGAGAGTGCGTCGGAGAGACGTGAAGAGGTGTTTCTCTCTGGTAAGGGGTGGCGTCTGTCGCGATGATCTTCTAAATAGGGACGTTGCAAGAGGAAAACAAGAGAACGCAGATGCAGTGCAGGGAGACGCAGAAACACAGGGCAAGACGAAAATGGAGCGTCGAAACAGCAACGGGGAGACGCCAGCAGGTGCTCACAGAGACAGAGACAGCTTTCAAAGCACTCTGTCGGAATGAGAATGTGGAGTAGAGAGGAGGAAGGGATGAACGTTTCGACAGTAGAGACAAGGCAAAGCGAGTGAGGACATCAAGAGACATGGAAAAGGGAGAATTATTGAATTCATTGCTTGTTTCAGGGCGCTGTGCGCAGCAGCAAATCTATTGGCGAAGGACGTCCATGAAGTGATTGTTCAATACAGGCAAGTCCATCTTTTCAGGGAATTCTTTCGACACCTACATCTCTTCCTTCAGTGCTGCTTTCCTTTGTTCCCGTCTCGTACTCATGTTGGATCTTCGCTTGTGTTTCTCCTGACTGTATTGTTCTTGCGCCTGTAATCGTTCTGCAGGGCATTCGCTCGCGAGTTGACGTGTGCGCTGTTTGTCGAATTGCCACGAGTATTTTTTGCATTTCTACATACGAGCAACGTTGTCACGACTCTATCTCTGTTTTCGGCTGCCTATTTGCATGCGCGTCTGAATTGACTTCCACCACAGAGGACGCCTTTTTCTTTTGTACAGAAAAACTACTTCGTTGCTGCTCTACCTTCTGAGATATACAGCTTCTGTTTCTCTACATGTTTACGTTTTTTCGAAAAAATAACTTCCTGCGTTTCCTGCGCTGGCATCTGCTTTTCTCTTGAGTCGAGTGCTGCTATACCTCTTTTCTGGATCTTGTGTCTCCCCCCTATGGTGCTTTTCCGCTTGCTTCGTATGCATCTTTTTTCTGGTTTTCGTCTCTCTCTAACTTCGTCTTTCTGAGAGATTCCTTTTCTTGCTTCTGCTTTGCGTATAATCGCTTTTCGTGCTCATAGTTCCTCCGCTAGTCCGGCCATCTCCATATTTTCTCGACTCGAGTTTCTCTTTCGTTTACTAGCCTTCCTTGCGTCACTCACTACCTCGCCTTGTGCTTACGTCCTTTCAGACTACTTCTTTAGCTCCTCTCCTATATATTTCACGCTTTGTCCTGCAGACTCCTTTTTCTTGTCTACTGTACTACGTCCTCCCTTCTGTGTAAATGTGCTGCCTATCTCTACGTGTCGTTTGCCTCGTCTTCTCTCGCTCGCGCGCTGACTCTCGCGGTATGACTGCCATTTATGCATGTCACTTCTCACTTCTATATGTCTAGTTTCAATTCACCTTGCAAGTCCTTCTGCATCCTCGGAAGTCTACTTATGATGCCTTTGCTGTCATGTGTCTGCTGCTTCTATCACTCTAGTACCCTATGTTTAATTTATCCGTAGACAGCTCTCCGTCTTTCTTTCCCCTCCTTTCCAGATCATCCGTATTGACTTCTGTGTCTTCCTCTACGTTTTTTAGAAGGATTATGGTTTACTTTCTTCGTGAAAGTGAAGAAACGTTTTGACGCAATGCAAACAGCGACAGGTCTCTGTACGCATCATTATTGTTTCTGTCTGTTTCCCGTGCATACTTCCTTTTAGCAGACGTATCATCTTTGTTCATATCTGAGGTATCTCTCTCACATATCTCTTTCCTATGGCGTGTGCTCTCCCTCTTTCACGAAACTTGCTTCTAACCCTATTTTATATATCCTTTCATCTAATGCTGCACGGTTGACGCAGTTCTACTTCAAACGTCTTCTCCGAAAGCTGCCGATACCCGTCTTTTGCATTCACTGGCTCCTTTGTCTCCTTCCGTATCTTCACGCGTGCCTTCCACTCATAAATATCTACGTTTGAATGCCTTTGTGCTGCTTCTTAGTCACATGCCCCTGCTGTCTTCCACCGTTCTACGCTAATGAATTTGCTGACCCAGTTATATCTTTCTCATCCCGTCGTTGCTGCCGCTCTAGGGACGCCTCGTCGCTGGCGCTGAGTCTGACTTTTAAAATATGTTGTTCTTAGATGAAACCGAGCTCCCTCTTTGAAATAAGTCTTTCTACATAACCTATTCCATCTTTGGGACCAAAAGAATGTCTTTGCCTCTCCGATATTGTCACTTAACAAAAAGAATATATTTTGGAAAAACGTCAACGGATAAAACTGAGTGTGTACGCTGCTGTTGTTTCTTCAATACATCATCTGTATGAACCTTTATGAAGCCTTTATGACAAGATTATGCCTTTTCTCTATATGCGCGAGGAGTTCTTCCTTATCTTTTTGTGCCTGCTCTCTCTTCTTCTAGTCTTGTAGACGACACCGGCGTCTTCTGCTGTTGCTTGTGCGAATCTTATATTATCGTTGTTCTCCTCTTCTCCGCTTCTTCTGCTTTTTCCACTTCTCCCATATCATCTCTTGTGTACTCTCCGCTGTGTCAGCAGCGATGGCCTTTTTTGTCTGCTTCTCTGCTGTGGTCTCTATATATTCTTTCTTTCTGTGCATTGCTTTACTTTCTCTCTTTTTCATTTCTCCGTGCTTATTCTTGTCTATTCATCAGCCCCATCTTCTCTCTTTGCTCCACACGTTTCCCATTTCCTCTTTCTCTTTCTGCGATCACACGTTTTCTCAGAGCTTTATTTAAAGCACTTGATGAAGCATCGGCTTCTTGGCTGGCGGATCAAATAAGCTGGTTTCTGACGCTGCTGTTCTCAGTTCTAGATGCTGGTACTCTGGCGCAAGAGGCAAGCAGCAGTAGCGCTGGCATCGATGAAGTGGAGGCAACAAAACAAACAGAAGTAAAAACAGGAAGTCAAGCGGCAGCGGAAGGAGAAGAACAAGGGGTGCTGGCAGGAGGGGAACGCATCGCCTTTCCGATGCTGGAACAGCAAAATCTGTGTGCAGTATACCGACAGACGCATCAAGCAGCAGCAAATCTCAGTCGTGTAGGCGGTTACTTTTTTGCTGCGGCTGCTCCTGCATTCGAGACCTATTCCCGTAAAGTTGTGGAGGGCCTAGCTTCCGCTGCAGCACAGAAGTTCGTTCAGGTAAAAATATGGAAGTCTCACGTGCACCGAAGAGGAACACGTCGACAGAAGAGGAAGAGCTGAAAAGGAGCGCGGCAGAAAATGACCCAGAATAGATTGAAATGCTAGCGCAAGAATATGAACACGAGGACATACGAGGGCTTGAGACAGAAAGGCAGGAAAGATGAAAGTTCGAGTGCGGCCAGAAATTCGAGTATACAAGAATGAATGTGGAAAGATGTTGGAGCAGTCTTCAATGAAGAAGACTTAAGTGAAACGAAAAACGAGAGATTAATATGAATCAAGTCGCAGCTCATTGAAATAAACAATTGACTATCAAGTTTCTATATATATGGTAAGTCTTTGAGCTGGAGAGTCACACGAAGCCAAAGGACTAGAGAACGAGAGGAAGGCAGTCTATGGATAAAAAGTATATAGCAATGAAGAGAGTATGTCTGTTAGCAGAAGCGTGTGGGGAAAAAAGTAGATAACATCCCAGTATTAAATCGACAAGGAAAACAAGATGCGCATGCCAAAGCCATGCATGCGTATTGGAAATAGTCCTCCGAAGGAAAAACCTCGGATCAGCAAAAATAATTTTGATTTTGAAATGAACTTCTTCCATATGAAAAGAATGAAGTAGACAACTGTTTCTGTCCTTTAATGAACCGCTTATTAGATCCATTCTAGTGTTCATGCATACATCTGCACACACACACACACACTATATATATATATATATATATATGTATACATATACGTGGGCATTTCTACGTGTGAGTGAGGTATACGCCTGAGGACGCGAAGGTCCGCGTGCAGACATATTTAAGCAAGAGGCGCGCTTACACTTCTGCCTGATCTATAAGAATGTAAGCTCGCACATGTGTACGTCTTCAAAGAAGCGACACTGCATGTAGCAAGCGAGTAATTTGTTTCATGCAACAATGAGGCGGTATTGTTGGGAACGGAAGACGCCAGACAAAGGAAATCTGTATGCTTGCAGACATAGCAAGGATGAGACAGAAGAGCATATGCTAGTGACAATGCACCGAACGAAGAAAGTATCATCGTCTGGTGACTTGTCCTCCCCCTCTTATGATCGTTCAGAATCACCGAAACTGCTTATGCACCCTCCTGCTCTTCATACACCACCTGTTTTCCTTTTTTTTTTGCTGAATTGAATATTCGTTTAACAGAAGTTCGTTGAGCCTCATCTCGTTACTCGATTCGCAGGAATAGTCATACGGGTGGGTATACCTAGATTTATGGATAAGGCATACACGTGTATATCTTTGCTAAGGTGTGTGCAACGTACATACATATGTATAATGTATACTTTCGTACATACACGTATATGCGTAGGCGTTTACATGATGTGTAGGCATCTGTTTACGAATTTGTGTGCGCTGTATATAACTAGAGGTATCCATGTATACGCGTGATCAGTGCATATCACAGTACATTCAAATATACACGCACACGTGAGCGTGCTTAACATCTTTTCCAGAAATTTTTATACGGCTTTTATGTCGTGTATGCTGTGTTGATTGCTCTTAGCAAAGCAAACGTGTATCTCCTCATATACCATTATAATCGTGTGCATAACGCTTTTGAACTAACTTTGTAGACGTATCTGCCTCCCTACGTATGTCCCTTTCACCTGCATACAAATGTTTCATTTAGCCTTTCATGTACCGTCCACTTTTCAAGACTCATGCGTCTTCTCATTCCCTCTTCACTTCTGAAATGTCCGCTTTTTTGCACGTGTAAAGTGTGTATAGATATATATATATATTATGTATATGGCGTGGCATACGCGTATGTACGCATATATGCCAAAATGTCACGCACTTGTGTTCATATATTTAAAAATATCTTTTGCCGACACCCTGCACTGACGTGTGAGAGTCTGGTGCTACTGTGGTACCTGCTGCTGCTGCAGGAGGTGCAGGAGGCGTGTACCTCCTGGACGCCGGGTTCATTGTTCTGTGGCCCATCCGAGGGTGTGGAAGAGACGGCTGCTTCGACTAGTTTAGCTGCTTCTTCCGCATCTGAACAGGCAGATTCTGCTACATTTCAGAAGCGAATGATGTTGTTATGGTATCCACCGCTCTGCGGTTTTTATAACGGCTTAGTACGCGCTATCAATGCAGTGGTAGATTTCCCCCTCCTAAACCTCCTGCCTTCTCTCTTCTCGAGTGTCATTCGTGCACTGTGGACGGGCGCTCACATTTTGAAAAGCATTCTGAAGAAGAAAAAAAGTTACGAAGGGTGGACTGCTGTAAGCAAGAGTGAATTTACCCGCCTTTACGACGCATTCTCTAATGAGCTGCTCGACCTCATCTACCTCCACTTCCACCCCCTGCAGGCGGAGGAAGATAATATACAGGTATCTTACTCACACGTTACTTTTGGAAAAGCGCGCATTCCCAATTCCACCACACGGTACTGCCGCAACTGCTCCGGTGCTGGTTAGTCTACACACCATCTCCCTTAGGCAGGGGGATAGAAATAAACTTCGAGGTGGCTGAGAGCTCCAGCGTAGGAACATTTTCTTAAGGAAGTTGCTGGTAAAGTTCTACAGCGGGAGATGCAGCTCAGCAATTTTTCTCGTTTTTTTTTCTCTTCTGCGCTCTTGGCATCTCCATGTAATTGCACGTGAAAGCGAATAACGTAGATATATTTCTACACGGAGCTTTTACTCTGTTTTTTATAGTCGCTACAGCGAAAATGTGTTCTTACGAACGGCCTCGAGAACTGCGATGTTGCGATATCAGCTCCCGTCTACAAACATTTTGCAAGGTATATTCCGCTGGATGTAGAACTACACAAGCAGGTACACATAGACATTTTTTAGAAGCGCACCATCCTACGCATCTCCTTTCACTACCAACTTTTGTAACGTCAGTAATAAGTTCAGTTACACCTTGATCAATGTGTTTCAATTATGTTCATTCTTATTATTACAACTCTTGTGACCGCTATGATAAGAAAGTGTGTTACTTAATGCGGATGCTCTGTGTCTGCGTGTCCGTGTGTGCAAAGTAGTTTAATGGTGTAACCCCAGGGACGTATGTATTCTGTGTTCGGCTCCATCCATCTTCAGGGGAAAATATACAATCTGCGAAGGTCGCTACAGGAACAAAGGCTGGACAGTGTGCCAGCTACGGGGATGCGCCCGAGCAACGCGTCGGCCTTTCAGCATGCCAGAGGTCCGGGCTCTCAAGTGTACTAGTGAAAAGCGGATCGCAGCAAGTGAAATATGCGAGTGATGATATGAAAAGTGTACTTTTTACTGGCAGACGCATCTCCTCTGATCTGATAGATGCGTGTCCAAGCTCCACTTCAGGCATACAAAATTCCAAACAAAAGCCCACCTGAACGTTTTTTATTTTATTTTCAAGGTCCCCTACAGCCGCGAGTTGATTAATGCGGTACTCACTTTCTTGTGTGTGAAGCTTTACAAGTAGTTTTCTTTTCCGAAATCTGTCGCACCGCAAGTGGGGAGGGAGTACGGCTGCAGGGCATGAACAATGGTGGGAAAGTTTTTGTTTCGAGAATCGCGTTCTCTGCCCCATCCGAGTGAGCATGCTGCATCAAGCGAAGTCGCGAGGGTAGGTGCCGGTAGGTGCAAGCGAGTACAGACCTCCTTTGAGAGTGTGTGCGCAAGCAAGCTAAAGATGGTACCTTTAGTGGCGTTTCAACTCATCTAACCTCAGCATCTGGGGTTGCGTTCGCGACTGTCATACAACAGATATTAGGCTCGCTGCGGCTGGAAGAAATTTTGGGGTCTGCAGCTGCTGGATGGTTCGATCAACAGTTGCGTGAGTTGCACTTTCTGTTAACGTCCGGGCACGGTGCCTCCGGTGCAACCAAACGTCTATCCTCATAAGAGGAGTCACCGTGGTGGACAAGTGATTCCACCGACGCTACCGGCTACGTCCGTGTGCGCTATTATGCACAGTCATTATTCATGCGTACGTGTTCGTCGGTATATATATATATATATATATATACATATATACACGTGCGCGGATCCGAATTTTCTGGGTTTAGATCGAGCATTGACTCGCTCTATCGAGGTGAAGAACACATTTTATTGTAAGAGGCACGACTCCTTTCGGTTCCTATCGCAATTGCAGAGGTTAGTCTCTTCGTCAAAGTGTCTAATACATTTCCCCTGTGGGATCTCACTGCTCTTTTCTTGCTCCTAACAGCGTAAATGATTTCATTTAAAATGCAACAAGCCCACGTTTATCACGGCTCGCGTAAGCTAAAAAGTGCTTGTACCATTCCTTTGTGGAGCGCAGCTGATTCGACAATGCGACTGCGTTTCCCTTCCCTATGCACACGATCTACATATCGTCGGTCCATGTACGCAAACATACACACTGTCCTCCGTGCCTTCACTTGTGAGTGGACGAGTGCGCTATTGTGTAATATCGAAAATGAATGGTCTTCATATTGCACGAACTTACTGAGAATATGCGCGTTTCTGGTTCTTGCTTTGAATGGTCTAGTGGACGCAGCGCGGCGTGCACAGAAGCAGTAGTTTGCTTTTGCTTGCACTCGAGGAAGCCGCAGAAATGTAAGAAAAACGAACAGATGCAGGCATACGTATGTAATAGAGGTCTAGTTGCAACAAGGTGCACATTAAGCGTGAATTCAAAATGACTCAGCATTACTACGAAGAGCGCAATGCATTAAGTGAAATGAGCATGTGCGAATGCTTACTCTAGCTCAAGTGAGCTTTCTGCGCTTACACGAAGGTACCACCAGTGTGCGCCCAGCGATGCTGTTCTCTCTGAAAGTAGAGAGTTTCGGCGTCTGCGTTAAGGTTGCTACATGCCTTTAGACACCTCCAAGTAAACCGACAAATGGGTTAGTCAGACGACCAGCTTCTTTCTCTGTTAATTCCACGCAACGGAAAAAGTATGCACTAAAGTGCCAACAGGAGTTTTTCGTGCACGGGCGGGTGTACCTGCTTTTCTCATCGCCTTCTGCAAATTCTTCTTCTTGGCTTTATATTCTGCAGCCATGTTGCGGTCTGCACGAGCCCACATTTATACATAATCGTATACGCACGTATATAGATCTCTACAAAGAGGCGAGACACAAAGAGGGCAAAGACGTGTTGTGCAGCAGCGGCTGTGAGCAGCCCTGGCAGAATTATCTGATACCATAGTTTAAGCGTTCTTCGGGAGTCATTCGGTTTAAGGCGCGCGTCTCCTCCTCGTAGCTGTCCATTTTCTGCGCTACCCTGAAATGCGCAGGTTTGTTCACGCTGTGCTGGTCAGAACAGCTACTATTTCAAACGTGGCTGTATATCAAGGTAGAGAAGGTGCGAATTATGGTATGGCTAAACGGACAAGTGTAAGTCCCATGGAAATTGTGCCTGCCTATTTGGGTTTTATGCGTGGGAAGGCTCAAACACTGTCAAACTGCGAATACAAGGTCGGTGTGGGGAATACTGATCTCCAACTTTTTGCTTCAAGCCCACTGTAGTTCTTTTTTTTGCGCCTCGCGCTCCTCGTGAAACGTCGCACAGGGAGAGACAATTCCTTGCAAAGCGTCAAGTGTCCCTAAAATAAGGTGCGTAAGCAGAATGTTCAAGCGTTCTGCGTTTCTGTTTCTTGGCTTAATTCCTTGTACCCAGGGCGTCGATGCGATTGGTGACTGCCCGCGCGTCATCATCCGCGGTCTTTGCAACAATAATGAGAGGAGTATTCACCATATCTGAATGCTCACGTCTTATTTTGCACACGCTGTTGCAAGTTCGTAATAATTTTTACCTGGATGAAGGCGATCATAAGCTGTACGGACTTCGTTGGTTAACGTAGAGATTCGGCGCATTAAACTCATTCTCTCGGTCTTAAGAGTGACGGTTTTATCTGCCAGAGGGGCGGTCAATTCCTGCTCCAGCTTCTTGAAGTCGCTGAAAATACATGCATGTTTCAGTGAAACGTAGCGGTCGGGCTATTTTGACGTCTTTCTGCAGAGTTTATCCGTCCCTCTATGATAGAACACAATCGCAGACCTACTTTAAGAGCTCGTTGACCTCATTCTGCGTTTCTGCACGTAGGATACACATTACAGCACTACATTGCTCTGAGCGGCTGTGTGGATGGCCTACCGCCTGCAGACAGCTGGTTTTGTTTGACTCTTTGAATAGCCTAAGATCAGAAGAGGCATTTTTTTCCCAAGTGCAGATCAGTGACGTAGCCAGCACTTACTTCAATGCGCTGCAATTCTGCGGGTGAGGGCAGCTGTGGTACCTGAGTTACGGCCTCTTGCTGCGCTAACAAGCCCTGTTGTGCCGCCTGAGTTATAAGGTGTAGAGCGTTTGCCGCTTTTCCTGCAGAAGATGGACGGATCAGGGCACTGGGTAGAAAGGTTCTGTAAAGAGGCTGTAAATACCGAGAAACTGGCCAACTGCAGGGCGGATGAAGCATGCGCAAAAAAAGAGGAGCGATATGGTAAGTGATGTTCTCATTTTGATTTCTGGAGTTTTCTATATAGAGAAGAACTGCTTTAGGACGCGAGCGGCACATCTGAGCAGAGAAAAAGAAGGAGAACCCGCAGACTAGCTAGTTTCAGGCGCGCGGCACACCTCCGGTGTACGTATGGCTCAAGACAAACCTGCAGCAGAAAGCGAAAGCTGGCGGAACACGCTGATGAGGTAATTCACCTTGTGTCAGTGTGAATCCGTAACTAAGTACACCCGAAAAGAGGCGTCGTATTTGGAGACAGCAGAACTAGGGAATAGGGGGTGCACATTCGACCTAGCTTTGATAACAAAAACTGATATACTGCTGACCCAGAGTGTAGTGGTGTAGGCTACATGGCTTTTTCAGGCCCATTCGCGCGAGCCAGTAGTAATTCTTTTGAAAGGCGTGTGTTAATTAGAGCAAGAAGAATTCCTTCAGCTCTTTTACTCTGGATACTAGTGGTTAGTGTATCTTCGTACACGATTCACTGTGTGTCCGCACATTGAAGCCGCGCTCTGAGCGTACAGGATCTCTGTAGTCTCAGTAGTCGGAAAAGGTGCATCCTTTCTTCAAAGTCTAAACGCGATTTTAATCGAGTTTCCTTGCGTGGCATGAGCAAAGGTACACAATACTAGTTCCAGCCGCGTTGAGTTAGGCTGTTCTTTGAGGCAGCGCAAAAAGGACGCTGAGCGTACGTCGAACAGTTACCACACATTGACCTGTGCAATCTAACGCTATGCCCGTGCACTTTTTCTTTTTGTGTCTGCTGGAAATGTCAAACGTCTCACAGTGTGAAGACCTGTTTGCAAAAAGATCTTGCACAAAGCTTTGTGGGGTAGAAGACGCTATCCAAAAAGGGCAGCGTGGCAATGCAGATAATACAGGCTCTTTGGTTCTACGGGCGGAAAACGCCTGTCTTGGAGCCTTCCGCAGTAGCGCTCTCTGTAGTAGCGTCCGGCTTTTAAGAAATAATTTTCAATGACGCCGGTAGATGTTATGGACTCGGGGAGACGATGCCAGACCAACTGGAACCGCAGCTAGCTTGACAACCAAAACCACAAGTATTACGACATCCATTAATGCGCATAGGTCTGTACAAACATGTGTCTACACGCTGTGGTCTGTACATACATCGGGGCCAGGACATGAAGGCGGCTGCGCCGCTCCGCAGACACGTAAAATGTAAGTACTGCGTTGGTCAATATACAATTGCAAACTGCTGTACCTCCTTGCATAGCTTCCTCTTGTCAGTAAATCTTTTAGAAGCACCAGGAACTACCCGGAGTTTGTTGAGCTACAGCATGCAGCAGCGCTTTTTACTAAGTTCCTCACTCGCTTTTAACGAGGCCTAGGAACTGGCGACAGCCACGAAACTGCCCTTCCTGGATGACCCCCAAGAAATACAAGAAAGTGAAATTCGCTGTAAGAGCATTGCATCAGGACGAGAGACAAGCGAAGAATGCATTCTCAGTGACAACGGCTCCGATACTAGCTCCGCATTTTGGAAAAGATCTGCTCTTACACAAAGCCTACCACTTAGCGGGGAAATGTTCTTCCTACGTGCAAGCTGAATGCAGTCTGGCAGGACCACTGCACATGCGCAGGGGTTATGACAAAGAGGTCACAATAGCCTGTCCGCAAGACAGAAAACCTATCCAGCTACAAACGCTCTCACGGAAAGGGTGACGAATGTGGAAGACGTGTGATGCAAAAGGAAAAATGGTGCCCGAGTGTGGTTTTCGAGAAACCACGCATAGTGGAAGTCGGAGGCCAGTTGAGGCTGAACGTTTCCACCACGGTTGCGCCGTGGGAAGTGGTGCGTTGTGAAATGTGAACAGTTGAAAAAAACACTGCACACATCTGTGGTATCGGGGCACTGAAGGACTTCGACGGCAAAGCTCCCACCGAAAAGCCTCATGCTAATTGTCCAAAAAAGCTTAGAGGTTTCCACTGTTTAGGTCACAAACTCTGTTTTGAATGAAGTACACGAACGAAGCTAAAGCAGTCCTTCACGTCTCTCTACAA
>CATKUM010000184.1:52618-115695 GCA_949786405.1 Onychomys arenicola | reverse complement strand
CCTTTTGAAGCAAGACAAAGGTACACACCTATCCCCGTCACCTAATAGTCAGACGATTGCTGATTCTCCGATTGAACAGCTAGTTTACGTATTATTCACCTGCTCGACGGGGGAACGAGTCGAAAAATAGCGCACACGCGAAGCTCTTTCGCTCCAATTGGATTCGTGTTCTTCGAGGTAACGTACTCTTCTGAGAATGAGACCGCGCCACGCTGGGCTTACGGGTGTGTCAGGCGCCAGAACGTGTAAACGGCAAGAAATACCTCAACAACGTATGGCAATTGTTCATTTGCGCATCGCGCCAAATACGAAACATATATATATATATATATATTACCTCTCGTACGGAGATACAGGCATTACACATACATATATATAATACTGCTGTGTTACCAGTGCTTTCGAAAATTTTTTACCATTGCGGAAGAAAAGATAGACTTCTGGATTCTCCGCACGGACACTCTCGACCTGGTCAATACAATACATGTAGCAGGCACGCATGCATGTACACATACCAGTCATGTCGGGGCCTGAAGCTTCAGAGAACGTTACAGGTTTAAGGGACGCCGGACTATGTCAGCAGTGCATTGAAGCAAATCTGCTTGTTGTGTTTTCTACACCTGGTGCCGGTGAGGTTCTTCAGTCGATTGAAAAGTCAAAGAAGAGGGCGCAGCACTTTACGGAAATTCCTGTCGCCTTGTTTAGGTCTATCGGACACGCTCTCCATAAGTAAGCCACGAGGCAGGGCTCAGCCTGATGCTTAAGCCTCCGTAGAACATCCATAAAACGCCTTTTTTCTTAAAAGGATCATTCGTGGGTATCACTTGAAGTACACTCTCGAAGTCGTGCTACTGTTGTTAATAACATGCACCCGCGCTTCATGTGGTTCCCGCCCTTGCCACTCACCCTGTGGCTATGCCCCTTGATGCTGCTTGGTTAACGGGTGCCCGCAGCTGTAAGTTGTGTATCTCCGCTACTGCTTGCAGAAGGCGGTTTCATGAGCGGCCTTGAATTTCAAGAAACTAAAAATATCGCTTCACCTTCGAGGGACAAATTCAAACGTACTCAAGAGTATAAAGGCGCGTTAGTAGCACCTAGAAGGATGGACCTGAGGCAATGGGGGGCCAAGGGCATTCAGTTTCTTGCTCTCGATGGAGGGGAGCTACTTGGCACAATATCTCCTGGGCTTTGCGGTTACAGTGCAGAAGTTCTGCAGCTGTCATGGGATGCGCACGTAAGAAGCGACGTGTACGGGATTCCGTAGTAGAGAATAAGCGTCACTCGCGCTGCCACCTTCTTGCAGACAGTGGCATGTGGAACCGCAGAAGGTATTGAAACGCAGAAGTGGTAGACCACTGCGTCGAGATCGTGCTCAACTTCTTACGTGTGAGCAGGGACCGTGCGGCTTGTGCGGCTTCCTACTGCCAAAGACACCCCATTGTTCTCGGAGAAAGAAGAGGAATGCAACAGTGCCAGTATCTCACTCTCCGGCGACGCTCAATTTCCCTTTGTTTCTATGCAGAGTAGACGCTCTACGCAGAGTGGACTACTTCCCTCTGGTTTGATTGTGAGACTATTTGCATCTCTTCAGTTGACCCTGGAGTCTTGAGTTCATATGCTGCGGACCAGCAGCGGCACAGTATCACCGGTTCCGACACCGTAAGCAAAAATTCTCTAGGTGTACTGCCACTTCGTCGTTTCTCGATGCTTCAGAACTCGAAGAGCTGTACACTGATACGAGATTGATCTTTTATTACAGCCACCTCATCGCGAACAGTGTGGCCTCCGTCGAGGATACTACTCTCAAGAACGATGGGAAGAGGGCGATTCTCAGCCCAGTAGAAGCAAACGTGCGTTGCCAGAAGGGGACACTGAAGAAGACTGCCGAGAAACAAAGAATTCCAGACATAAGGTGAAAGTCATTTTCAGTCATCATCCATCAGGATAAAGTCAAAATAACCTGAATACAGAGAGTTGTTTGATGGAGTCGTGACGAAAGAGGTGCCGTAGTGCACGTGCAGAAGACGTTCCACTGAGAGGAGAAAAAACGGCGCCTGTCTTCCTTCACACGAAAACCGATAGGAAAAATGCTACGACAGCTCGAGAAGTCACTTTCTCCTAGAGAGAGTACACTCGACGAAACTTACAAAGATTCAACCTGTTTGCTCGAAGAGTACACGTTATCTACACGCTTACGAGTTATTCAACACTTTCTGCCGCCGCATTCAGGCCGCGCATTTCTCGGTAAAAACGCTGTGCATGCCATTTTATAAGGCTGTTCCCTTGTGGAACCCCACCGTGGCCCCCTCTTTAGAGAGATACGCACAGCGCTGTGGTATTGCAGATGCATGTGATGGGCATCATCCATCTTACGTCGTATATATTTTTTGTGTGTTTCACTGGAAATTTGGAGAAGTTTGTCATTGAGTCCTCCTGAAGTCAAAACTTCACTCACACACGAGTGCGTGTGGATGCGAACGTCGACTACGTGTACTTCCTGCCACGGTGAACACGATCTACGCTTGTATCAATTTAGTTTGTCGTACACTGTCACCAGTAGGCCGCGACCTTTTGAAAACAAGCTGCACAGCTTTAGCAAGGTGGAGGCGTGCATATATAGGAATACAGAGAGCTTTCCTACGCGAAACGACACATTTTAATTTGGCTGTCGTCTGCCCACCAGGCATGCGTCGCCAAACACGTGGTCTCTGAGACTCTAGAGCTATCATCACAGCGCAGTGTAATGGCCGTGGAGGATCGGGCCGCTCAAATTCCCTGCATAATGCGTTGTCTATTTAGTATGGATTAATAATTGCGAAAACAGTCGACACGGGCGAATGCTGTGTGAGCACTTTCGTGACGAATACTTCCATGTTCACATATACCCGTGTACGCAACAATGAACCGATGCCTATCTCTCATTCGTAAAGACCATAATCCGCATCCAGTTCCGGATCAAAGGGAGGGCCTCCCGGATCAAAGTGCTCTATACCGCCACTCATGAGCTCAAATCCATGCAGCTTGTCGATTTTGACGGCATCGGAAATATCGATTCTAGGACAGAGACTGTAGAGTTCTTCAAGTGCATAGCGTTCTCGAGTAACAGGTGTCATAATGTGGACTTCCAAATCCATAAAGGCTAGGGCCACCCATCCAGAGAATCCTCTTCCGTCGCGTCCGAGCGCTTTCCGCGAATGTCTTTCCCACAACGCCTGGAACAGTAGTAAGTATAGACAAACTTGCCTCGAACCCGTGACGTACACGGAGGCTACGCTTCGAACCATACTCGGACATAGGCTTTCCCTTCCTTCTGCTGTTCCCTGTTTGCTTGCAGATTCCTCTACGAATAATAAGGTCAATGGTGACGTACCCGACACAATCTTTGCACGCAATCGCTTTTGGACAAAGGGTTGGTAATTGTATTTTCCAATGAAACCAATAATATCACGTAAAGTAGGACTTATCCTAGCAACTCAGACAAAGGCATCTCCACATGTATGAATGCACCAGCTCCATATTTTCGTGTTACCTTTATCCGCTCAAAGCGGCAAACACTCTTCAAATTCGAAACCTCTTCTCTCTATGATTAGGTCAGACGTTTTCAGCCCAGTCGCTTGCTACTATCTCCAAGGCGTGAAGCAGAACGCAAAACAATCGCTTAATATTCTTTGCCACTTCGAATCTACAAAGAGAGCTAGTCCACGTATACTTTAGAACATGGCACGAATGAACCTGGGAAAAACATTATCCTTCTTTGAAGAAAAGAGGTACCTTTTTACACGTGATGTTTGTGACATAAGTGTAACTCAGCAAACCAACCCGGACTGGACAGGTCACCCCGTCCGCTCGACGTTGAATAACCGTTCATATCTGCGCAAGCCCGCTGCCCCCTTACCTCCACAACTGCTTCTCCGAGTGTATCCAAATGCGTGGGGCTGCTGCCAGTCATGATGAGCAGCGCTTCTCCTTGGTCTGATAAGCCAGTACCCGCAGAGGATAGAGCAGAGGAAGAAGCAGATAATGAAGAGCTCGTCACAGGTGAGTTGTCCCCGGATTGCGTATGTTCTTTGCCTGGATTCCTCGGCTTGATCGCGTTATCATCTCCGGCAATCCTAGGAAACGAACGAGTCTCGCTGTCTCGTGTCGCACGCAGCTGCTGCGCTTGAACCACTTCAATCATGTCGTCGGTCCATCCCACACGCGGTACACCTGGTTTCTTCCAGAAAGCTAGAATAGCCTGTGCATGATGACGATCAGCAGCCTCAACAGCTGTGAAGAGAGGAGGCAGCAGAAACTGGGGAATTTGTGCATTTTGAGAGGAGTCCGAGCGCGTGATGCCATTGAGCAGCGGAACTGCATAGAGCAACTCGTTGCAAGTTCTCACTTTCTTTTTTCGTGCGAGCTCGCCGCAGTGTTTCTCTTCTTGGTTCGACCCTCCTGCCTCGCCCAAGGAAGACCGCCTCGAAAGGGCTTTGTACTGCATAGGACGGGAACATTGTGATTCAGCACTGCGAAGAGGTACACGAAGCTGTAGTTGCCAGCGGCAAAAGTCAGAGACAGAGACACTGCTGTTGTCACCTCGGAAAGAGGATAAAGGGAAAGGCAGAGAAGAAAGAAAGGAAAAAGGTCTGACCGTGGAGCAACAACTGATTGATAGGTGTAGAAGATGAGGTGGAAGGAAATGCGTACGTGTGTAAAGGTTTTACCTGAAACAAGGGGGGTTGACGTAAATCTTCCACGAGTGAAGGGAAAAGCGAAAATTTGGACTGTAGAAGTAAACACGTCGAAGAGCTTTCCAGTGGAAGGAACTGGACAAGCTAACAAAGTCGTGCCAATCGTATTCGTTGAAGTACGAAAGTATTCGCCGTTTGCTGAAGAGTTAAAAAGTCTCCTCGTCAAGAAGACGAGAGCAGAATTTCGTATGCTGGAATGAATGGGAGCATGTGAGTAGCAGGGCAAGAGTACAAGCGGACTGCAGAGATTCACATTTGGGGAGTAGACGGCACTACAACCGATTATACTCGAATCGAACTTCATAAAGCTGAAGCATGGGCTTGAAGAGCTGAGAGGATCGAATTTTCCACGCGAAGAAGCCGCAAAAGTACTTAGTTCCTGGCTGGGAGTGCTAGGTGATACAAGCGGGAAGGTCCAAGAAGAGCGGACAAGAGGTCTTTCATTTGAACAATTGAAAGTGTCAGCGAACGTTTCTTCGGAAGGAACGAGGGCGCTGAAGTGCTTTTTCGGTGTATCAATGAAGAAAGGAGTGCTTGTTTTTTCTGTAGCAAGGATGCTAATAGGCCACTTTGGAGTTGTATATCTGAGACCACTAATGAAAAAATTTTCCTTTACGCAAGAGATGCTGGATGTGATTTCACTTACGGAATGGAAATTACGAGAGAGAAAAGGCCAGTTCACGTTCATCATAATAAGTGAAGAGTGTTGCGGGCGAGATGTGCAAGCGCAGAGCCCTGCGTGATTTGTGGGTACAGAGCTGCAGTGCAGCATCCGCGCCTCCACGCGGTTGAAGGAGGCATCATGACGAAATGACAACAGTATCTGTATGTGAACAAAGACAATAAAGCAGAAGCAAAAGAAGGGGCGGCTCATCGTCACCTGCTATTGACATCAGGTTACAACAATGAAGGAGTTACCGCGAAAAAAGAGGAGCCGCATACAGTCGCAGTTGGTGCGAGGCGGAGGAAGATGTAGGAATGTGTAGGGCAGGATGTTGCACAGTCAGCAGCTGCCAAGACGAAAACGACGAGGGAGCTGAGGGATGAGACTTTAACGAGAGACAAAAAGCATTGGAGAAATCCAGGAAGTTCAAACGCGACATTTGACGATTAGAAAGTGACTTAGTTTTGTCACAGTGCATACATACAGAGTAGAAGGCTACTACATTTAAAAAATGCATTTAGATGGTCAATAGGTAGGTCGACGACGAAGGTAGTACTCGAGTACTATGAAGAGAAATACTTAGAACGAAGGGAGGTTCTGGCGCAACATAGAAATATTTATGTGGACGTATATATATATATATATATATATATATATATATATATATATATATATATATATATATGTATATACATTCATACATATATAAGCAGGATACTACGGTGACACAACACTTTCATGCAAGGGTTTCCAGAGAGTACTGGAAATGGCAGAAGATGGTTTAGCCGACACAGAATGACTAGGCAGGATCAGGTATACAGGGGCAGTACTAATGGTGCTGCCCTGTCCTTCTATCTCTCTCGTTCACAAGAAGAGAGAAGGACGAACCTAGCACACCAACAGAGGTTTGACTGCTACACAAGGACCTTGCGTCTGTACACAGAAAGGCAACACGCCAGCCTATTGGTAGATGGTTTGTCTCACATTCACGCCTTTATGACAATACGCGGAATGAGGATGAATGGGATATAAGCAACCACTTGCCAGTGTCATGATAAGGTAGGCTGGACCCGTTGTAGTGGAGAGTTGCGTAGGTAAGAGAGGTATTATAGAGTGGAGAGTTGCGTAGGTAAGAGAGGTATTATAGTCGTTGAGAGGGTTTGAAGAAGAGAATTGGGGGATATATACTCAAATCGGTAACATTATGGGTTGCAATGAAAGGAGACGCTTGTATTGATCTGGCGTACATTTTCCAAATGACTGCTCCTCTTTAACCACAATGATTAGTTTTATCCCTCAGTAAGACTAGCAAACCATATAGTAGAAAAATACCTCGATTTTCACAAGTGTGGCCACGCCGCTCCTGTTCGAATAGAGAAGTTCAGCAGTATAGAGTTCTTTGTGCGGATGAACAGTATGCGCGTCGAAGAGCTTTTCGCAGAGACAACACACTGCATCAAGTGAAATCACAGCCGGCCGAGAGACGAAAGTGGGAGTGTAAAGACTCAAAGTGCATACCGTTATGCACGTGAAGACCGAATAAAGATGTAGCACACAGTGATTTATAAATTACAGAAGCCTTGTCTGAAAAAAAACGAATAGCACGTTCATATGCAGTACAATATTTGATACAGAAGAGGGGGGTGGGTCTTCTGCACGCACGGATAAAGGTTTAACAGTGTAGCTGGATAGTGAAAACGCGAGAACTCAAGGTACGTTATAGAGTTACTTTGCCATCGATGACGGTGTTCTAATAACCTGCTACCTGTCGGTCTATTTTGATTGCTCGGATGAAGTGTAGCGGCGAGCTAGAAATTCACAAGGACACAATACAACGGTGGGAGGCTTCTATATAAGACGCCGTCGGAGCGGTAGAGCATCTTGCGACAGTCTGCAAATATCGTGCGGTAACTCACAGGAAGGCTTGTTTCGTGAGAGTGTTATCCGCGTGGCTTTTACGATTCCAACGAGAAAGTGCTAAGTGAAGTCCTCTGCAGAACAGAGAGGGGGTCGTACGCGTGTCGAGAACGAAGAAGAGAATCAATAAAACAGACGATGGTATGTGTTAGTGTGGATATGTGTATGCGCTCGAGATGTACGGTGGTGATAGCGGACCATTATGCTTCTTCTATTAATCTGCGTGAGCAGATGAAGCCAGACGAGAGTGAAATAAGTGACACACGAGAAGACCTTAGAAGAGAAGAACAACGAAGCCGAGACACTAGACAAGAGGCATACAAGTGCGATAAAGTCGAATTGCAATCAAATGAAAGCGTTAGACGGCGCAGCAGCAGAAAAACAACGGGAATATATGTGCAACTTTAGTAGCAGACTAAAGAGTGTTGCTCCACACAGAGATACGTGTCGTATATTTTTACATACACCTGCTTCCACTTGGAAATGTTTTTTGTAAAAGAGTACTCGGCATTACATGCAAAACCGTCCTCCCTGAGGCAGACGTATTTGATATGAGAAGATTGGGCGTCTCCTACAGCGGTTACTTTGAAAGCGCCAAGCAGAAAGAAAGGCTCTAATGCCTTCATGCTATTTCAGATATATGTCTACGTCTACTTCGGAGAGGTGAACTCGGGAATTTTACACGCAAAAGCCAGTGGACACAGATATATGTCTACTTTGCTCTATATGTATTGGTGTACGTGTCTGTGTGTCGGTTTAAGAAAGAGGTCGCACGGTTATGGAAAACGGGGAACTTTGCCTGTCATGGACATGTACGCTTAGACGAATGTATAGAGAGTCTTTCAATATATGACCATTGGACTGGCACACTACGAATCGACCTTTTCAACAGCAAGGCAGTTTTCACCTCCTGCCATTGCGGCGGACTCTCTTTTGCACTGGGTACATGCACAGGGCCATGTTGCAGCACCCACGGATTAGCAGTAGCACAGCAGCAGTTTTATCAGCACACCAGTCTTGACGCAGCAGCAACGCAGCAGCAGCAGCAGTGGGTAGCGAGCATGTAGTGGCCTCAGTAAACAGAAGCCGCAGCGGCAGCAGCAGTTGCCGCAGCCGCGTGATGAGAGTGTGAGGAGCAGCACACTCCTTCTGAAACAGAGAGGACATGGGGTTCTTTTGTGGTGGCAATCTTTCTGTATGACTAGAGAGGAGCTAAACACTGCATTGAAGGTTATGTTTCTCATCGTGGAGACTATTTGTTCACTTTCCACGAATGCACGAGGGAACATGTCTCCTTATAGGATTCGCAGCCATATTGAATAGGGAACACTGACTCGAGTATATCCAATTTATCTCTGTTATCTAAATTCTTTCTTGTATCGTTCTTCCTCTGCTGCAGGGTCTGCCGTTCTGCAACGGCACCTCCTCTTCCGTTGCAACATCCCACACAAAATGTTTGCCGCTGTCCCCGGCGCACAGCACCTTTACTGAATCACTCCGGTCTCCTGCTGCTGTGTGGAGCTGATTGAGAAAAATTTTGCCGGTAGGGCATGCAAGACCTCCTTGTCTGGAAACACGAGTATCGAATCCACCTGTTTTTTTTACCGGAAACACTTCGATCTTTACTGTCACTGCCACGCTGCTGCCGTTGTGTGTTGCTGCTGCCAACTGCTCATACTCCTCTCTGTTGTTGCTCTGGCTGCACCTACAAAGACGGCTGTCCTGATGCTGCTGCTGCTCCCTATTCCTTTTTTTCTTTCGCTGCTGCTCTTGCTGCTGCTGCTCTTCATGCCACTAGCGGTTCTCGTGATGCTATTGCAGCTGTAGTCAAAGTCGCTGCTATACGCTGTTGCTGGGATGCGTGTAGGGATATTTTTCCCGTTATCTCGCGGTTGGTGCTGTGGTTCGATTCATCCCAAGGAACGCAGCCGGTAGGAGAGTCTCTTGCGGCTGTTCTCAACTGCAGCTGCTTCTTGTAATTCATTCTCTTTTCTCGTATCCAGCAGCCCCTGCTACTGGATAGATTTGGAGTTGCGTCGTCTGTCTTGCTGTATCTCTTTTTTCAGAGCTGCCGTTTTAGTTGTGCTCTTGCTGCCACTGTAAACGATTAGTACGCGTATCCCTTGCCACTCCTTCAGCTGTTGCCGTTCTCACTGCAGTCAATCCCTGTGTTTGGTGCTGCTGCCGCTGCATGCACGTAGGTTTAGAGAACTTTTCCACTTCTGCGTGTTCTGCTGCGGCTAACTTCGAGCTGCACGACGCAAAGCTCTTTCTTCTATGCATATAACTCAGCTGGGAGGTGTCCCCCTCCGCGGTTGCTGTCGCTAAACGCCGTGTGAAGAGTTCCTGGAGCAGCAGTAGCAGCAGCAGCAAACGCTTTGATAATATTCACTTCCTCTCGCTGCAGCGTCTCTGGGCGAGTACGTGTCCAAGTTGCTGTTGCCGTTTATCTTTGCACGTGTGCTGCTGTTAGTAGTGGTGCTGCTGTATCTCGCCATGACGGCGATTCATACGAGTAGAACCCCTCCTGCTTCCAGAAGCAGGTGGGATACCGATGTTTCTCCTCGCGCGTCTTCTTCTTCGGTCTCACTCCGAGCTTCTCTGCATGCAGTAGCAAGTTCTGCTGCACTAGCTCCACCTTCTCCATTATCTGGCGACGCTGCTTCGACTGATGCCGCAGCTGCTGGGGTTGTTGCGGCTGCTTCATATGCGGCAGGTCACGCTGATCGTTGTTCTTCAGGAGGAGTAGGAGGAAGAGCAGCAGCAGCAGCATCAAAGACTTCTTCCCCACCGTTTACTTTTGGGTTTCTCGATACTACTGTGATCAGCAGGTGTCGGGCAAAGGCAGCAACAGTAGAAGGAGACTCTGCTGCAGCTGCCCCTGCGTCTCTCTCGTCTTCTCCTACTTTGCCTGCTGCACGTTATTCTCCAGCCGCACCGCTTCCCCCTGCTGCTGCAGCAGCTTCTACTGCAGCCACGACGCCAGCTGCTGCGACTGCAGCACGTAGCGTCGATGCGCCGGGCTTCCGCGTCCATTTTCTGCGGACAAACCAGCAGACATCACCTCCTCCTTTTGCACCAACAGCAGATGTCGTTTATTCTTCTCCCAGCGCAGATGTCGTGTTGCTGGCGCGAAGTTTCGGGCATTCTCTGCCTCCTTCGTGCGTGTGTGGTGATCCAGCTGCTGCTGTGTCTCCTTTCTTGTCTTCTACGGCATCTCTCCCGCCTGCGCTAGCGACGCCTCCGTATTGCCAGATCAATGCCGTTTCAGGCTCTTGTGCGTCTCCTGCTTCCCCTTGTTCAGACGTCTTTTCTCTTCTTCGCAGCCACCTGCGCTGGCTGCTGCTGCAGCTGCTGTCGCTGTTCGCCTCTCTCTCTGCGCCGTCGTTCTACCCTTCGGTCTCCTTGCACTCTCCCACATATCTGGAAGCAGCTGTTATCCGCTTATGTTCCTGGTGCTCCAGTGTTCTCTGTCTTCTCTTCTCCTGCTGTCTCCGTCTCGTTCTCTGTTTTCCTCGTCTCTTGCTGCAGTGTCTCGGCGCCAGGCGCGACCCCAGCCTGCAGCGAACCCAGCAGGCAGGAGCATTTGCTGCGGGAACTTGCTCTGCCTATCTCTTCCCTGGTCTGCAAACGTCTACTGCTGCTTCTGTCTCACCTCTGCAGCAGCAGATTGATTCTCTTTATCTCATCGTTGACGGAGCCTCCAGCGAGCGAGCACAGCAAGTCGATGGCGGCGGAGCCATGCTGATCACGCTGCTGCTCTCAGGGAAGGGCGCTTCTAGGGTCAGTGCTGCTGGAGGAAGCGCAGCAGGCGTCTGTGGGAATCTTGTCGATTTCGTCAGCAGTAAAACGGTGCTCTACGGCCACTCTCCTGCTGCTGTTATTTTCAGAAATAGAGGAAAGATCTCTTCCCTTCAAGCTGCTGTCGGCATAGCAGCTCCAGACTCGCCTCCCGCAAGCGACCTCTTTTCTGCTACAGCTCCTCCTCCTCCTGCTGCGACAGGTGCGACTGCGGCGAGAGAGTCTGCTGCTGCGGCAGGCTCTGCTGCGGGAGGTTCTGTTGCTGCAGCAGCAGCAGCATCGCAGCAAGGTTGGGGTTGGTGGTCAGGTTTGTTATGGCAGTGGCTGCGGTTTCCAGGGAAGATGAAGAGCAGCTCAGGGCAGTGTCGCTACCCCACAGCTGCTTTGATTCTTTCTCCTGCTGCAAGTCCGCCGCTGCTGTTGGTGGGGTACAGCGATGGGAGACTCGAGACGCTGCAGCCGTCTCCTTCTCGTGCGTTGTTCACTAGCGCTGTCTCGTGCAGCAGCGGCAGTAGCTGTGGCGTTGAAGGCAGCATCAGCAACGTATCCGAGGACGGTAGGAGGAGCGGCTCTTTTGAAGAGAAAGCCTTCAACGACGCGTCTTTTGTTGAACGACCGCAACAGAATGCAGCAGAAGCAGGCAGTTACATGCAGAGAACTTGCACCGCCGCTTCGTCTTCTTTAGGAAATATACTTCCTTTTCTGTGGCAGCTTATAAGCGTAGAACAGCTGCAGGGGCCTGTGATGTATATGCGAGCGTCTCCATGCAGCAGAAGGATATGTGCGTTGACCTCTCGCTGGGTGTACACTTTTGAAATATGTGAAGAAGAGCAGCAGCCCCTGTCAGAGAGAAGCAGCAGAGATCGAGTAGCTGACGTCTACAAAGGGCTCTTTGGCAGCGCCTTGTATCGCTGCAGCCGCTTCTCGCGTTTATTGGCGTTCGGCAAAGAGGCGCTGTGCTGCCGCTGTAGGCCTCTCGCCTGCTGCTGGACAAACAGCTGCCAGCTCCTGCTGCTCAGCAGCGACGGCAGACTCTCTGTTTTCTTTCGAGATCCGAGAAAGACTCTCGCAGAGTGGCGCTGCCTGGCGCGTCTCCAACTAGAGCCTGGTGTAAGGAAATATCTGAGACGCGAGCTGGTCCGCAGCAGCAGCAGGAGCCGCTGCACCAGGAGTCATGGGAGGGAGTCGGGCGCGAGCAGCAGCAGAAGAGCGAGCAGCAGGGAGGGGGAAGAAGGATGCACAGATCATCTTCTCACAACAAATAGTATACCAGAAGCGCCATTCAAACAGGGTGTGGAAGCTCAGTCGTACGCTGGGAACGATATGCGTCTCAGGTATAGAAGTCAGATAAGGAGACAGCAACGGAAAGCAGGCACAGCAACGCAGAAGAGCATCAGTGCAGATGAGTATGGCGAAGTCTTATTGTCTCGTCGTCTTCGACTTCAGGGACTGCTGGCGTGTCTTCTGCGTGTCCTACTAGAAGTATGCTGCGACAGGAGGAGAAGACAGCAACCGAAGAGAAGAATGAGCAGGAGGATGAGGAGGAGGCCTGGGAGTTGTCTTTTCCTGCTCTTACTTTTGAGTATTCGAGATCACAGCAGATTCTTTACATATCTCTTCGTGGGTATCCACGGCTACTGATTGTGCCTTGGAAGATCCTGTACACGTCAGTGTTTTCTTCTTCTTCTTCCTTCTTTTACGTGCCTCTGACTTCTCCGTCTCTACTGCTGCTGCTGTATCGAGCATTGTTGCACAGAGACGCCGAGGAGGAGCAGGCGGCTTGCTGGCGTCGCTCCTACGCAGCAAACTTCTCTACCGAAACGAGAAACTGCTGGCTCCGCTGCATGCAGTTGACTTCGCTGCGATCATTGGGAGGACGCGGAAGCACCAGCTGCAAAGACATAAGAAGCTGTTAGAGCGAGAGCAGCAAGAAGCTGCAGCAGAGAGAGAGGCGCCAGGAGCGGAAGAGGCGACACAGCAGATGAAAGAAGCAGTGGGAGGACAGTGGCTCCGTGTAGAGCACGGTTTTCCGAGAAGCAGAACATGCGAGAAGCAAGGAAAGCGAATGCCGGAGGAGGAGAAGAAGCAACAGTTGAACGATCTCGGCGTGTCGCAGAGGCGTCTTGTCGGTGGCATAGTGTCTTTTGCACTGACAACCGAAGGGACACCAGGAGCATCGTACTTGGCTGTCTTGCATGCGCAGTGTGATAGCGTGTACGTATATGATGGAAGCTTCTTCAATAGGGAAGACGCATTGCTACAGGACTCAGGCAGCGAAGAGGTCTTGCTGGAAGATGAAGAACAGCAGCAGCAACGTGCGCCTGTAATGCGTTTCTGTGTGCCGCCTCCGCATACGGGCTACCGACCTGCTGCACTTACTTTCCTTTCGCCTCCAGTTACGAAAGTGCCAGGTGTTTCTTTCTTTTCTCCTTCTCCCTCTGCTGCTGCTGTTGCTTCTGCTGAAGGCGTTCTTCTGGTGGTGCGGTGGGTATCTCCATTACACGAGAAAGAACAACAGAACCAGATGCTGCTGCCAGCGTTCACGCTGTTGTACTCGCTACCTTCTCTTGCAGCAGCAGCAGCAGCAGACTCTTTCGGGCTTCCTACACTCTTTCCAGCACCAGCTTGCGGCAATCTTTCTCAACTTTCACCTTTTCCTTTCCCTCTGGTATCTTCTCCACGGACTAGTGCTGCTGCGGTACGTGCTGTGCTGCTGCTTCCACACGCATTGCCGCTGTTGAACAGGAGACTCTGAACGCCTGGCGCACTGCTGCAGGACTCGACAGCACGGCTACTGAGACTGCGGCAACAAAATTATCAAAAACGATTGCTGCTGACACTGTTCTAAGAAAACACAGTAGCAACTGCCTCGAAGTCCCCATGTGCACACAGAGAAACACAGTTGTGAATGACTGCAGCAAGAGCAGCAACTTTTTTAGTAATATACAGTCTGCACACGGCAGCAGCAATTTGCCTAACGTATGCAAGAGTAATTCTCTTTTTCCACGCGACTTCGCACTTTTGAATGTTCATAGACAGGGATATCTCTCTGCATACACTTGTGACCGCGAACCAGGAAGTCAGTATTGTCAAAGGAAAGAACCAACAAACGCGCACCTATTTGGAAACCTTATTTGCCAAGCAGCAACCAGACCATTTTCAGCACGACGCACGGAAATCTCAGGTGTGAACGATTGTGAAGAAGCTGCAGTTGAAAATAATATACGGAACAACACTGCAGTTAGTGCGGGGAATGCTATGTCTACCGATTTTCTCGAAAATAGCAGGTTCAATGCTGACAGATACGATACAATGCTTCTGCGGGAGAAAAGCGCAGTAAAAAGCAATATGATTCCCAACGACAGCAGCAGCAATACAGGTGCTACATATCTCAGTATGTTGAGAAAGGGAAATGTTGGAGAACAGGACACGCTTGCAACAGACGATTTCTCCCGTCTCCAGGGAGAGTCCGGCTGGCTGCAACGCTGGCAGGTACAGCAACAGAAACTGTTGCGGCGGTGGCAGTTGCAGCAACCTCAGCAACAACAAACACAACAAGAAAGATTGCAGACCGTCTGTCGCTCTGATATGGAGATTCCGCCGCCTTTGCCAGCCTCTTTCTCCCGGTGGGCACCGTCCTACCAACGCACCACCGTGCAGAGATCCGCTCCGTATTCTTTCTTGCATCCGTACAATGCCACTGATTTCTCGCGTTTCAGCGGCTTGCAGACAAGTGCTGGCTACGATGCTATGCTGCAGCAAAAACAATTCATACAGCAGCAACAACGCTTCGTACAGGAGCAACAGGACCCCTTCATTGATTCTATCTCTGCATCGGCGTCAGATCCCTTGCACAATGTCTCAAGACAGCCACAAGGTTCGACACTATCTCACGATGTATTCAATCCTGGTGTCAGCAATAGTTTCGTACAAGGAACAACCTGTAGACGGGCAAATCTAGTTTCTCCCGCTCAAACAAATTCACTGCAGCAAGTGTATGGCGATGCTACTAGTCTCACCGATACACCTGCGTTTTTCAATGACGACACGTCATCAGTAGCGTGCAGCGCTGGTCCTTATCCGTCTATCTATGTCCCGTTGCTTCAGCAGGAAACCTCTGCTACACAGAAGAGAGATACCACGTTGAGGCAACAACAGCTGGGCTATGCTGTCCGTCAGCCGGTGTTACAGAACTCGAGCTACTTCACCGCGAATATGAAAAATAACGCGGTGCAGTCTATGGGAGGCCGTAGCAACAGGCTATTTGACTTAGATTTCTCTATAGGCACAGATCCAGGGGGTCTAGCAAGCCGGACATATACAGAAGGGTGCCACAATCCGCAGACAAATCCGCTGACAGCTTCTGCGTTGAGATTGTCTAACACCAGTATTCTCCAGCCTTTCACGTCTACTACCTGGACGACACATTACAACACCGGGCCGAGAACTAGTATTTTTTAGTAAGGCCGGATAGTGGACGATGTCCTGAATCCGTACCTCGGAAGAATAAGGAAATATTCGTTTCCAGATCGCGCAAAGTGAAACCCATACGCATTCAAGTGTCTCCAGGTGTGTGGTGGTATCCGCTTGTGCATTGTTTATTGCACGCGTGCATATACGTATGTACGTCTCGTAAGTTGCTCATCATGAAGAAACGATCATGTATTCGGTGTGCATGGCGTCCTCTTTTTATCAGAAGGGTTAATGTATTTACATGATAATTCACTTCTACATACGTATATACGGACGCCTGTGGGAATATGCATGTACGCATATGCTCTTGTATGATTGTGCGATCTTATTATTGTGAAACATAGCGCAGGTGGAGCATCCATGGAGAAAGGCAAGTATACTGACATATAGTGTATATATATATATATATGTATACGTATACCTAGGAGTGATCAAGTCGGCGTTTGTCAACTCGGTCTATGTCGTTTCTGGTCCTGGAGTGAATTTTATTGTCGTGACAGTTAACTATATTGGAAGAGGCATTCGCTGCAACGTAAGCGAGGCTACGTTCCACCTGCCAGAAACAGAGTTATGCGCAAGTCTCTACAAGCGTTTGAACAGTAGTAATAGACGTACAGATAACGCGGTAAGAGCCTCGCTCACATTTATCACAGCCAAGAAAGATCCGCTTCGTCCTGAAGGCTACCGTGTGCCGGCAGTGACGTCACGCCGGTCCTTCCAGAGAAAGGGAGGTGGAATAGGATAGAGAAGTTAAGGACTTCCTGTATTTATTTCTAAGGAAAAGAGCAACTTTGAAGGACAGCATTCGCGCCGCCGGAAGTTGTTTATGCTGCCACCATCTTATACAAGAAATAATTAGGGTAGGTCTTAGAGCAAGTGCAGCAGTTCCACTTGAAAAACAGGGGGATTACCGGTTTTTGCTTTAATCAACAGCGGAAGCACGCGAAAAATCGGAAAGTCACTTGCAGAAGTGAGACTGCATTGTTTCGACCCCACGTCGTGTTTTCCTCACGATTTCAATTGTTTGTGATAGAGGAAATGTGATGGCACGCATACGTGGTTCACAGTCGTGTGAGGAATGGGAAACTTTCACTTCTGCCTGGGATGCGTGCATCCGTATTCTATTTAGTGTAGATGCTTCTGCGGAGGAAGCAGCTGGAAGTAAGGATTGAGCAAATATGTAAAAAGTAAAGAGATGGCGTCGGCCGATACGTTCAGCACAACTTCGGCGGTTTCAAAACTGAAGGCAGGACACACTGAAGTTCTACAGGGTAATGCAAAAGACACCACACTTTTTATGCACATGGGGCTTGTGATGAACTCTATAAGGTGTATGTGTTGCTTTCTCTAAAGAGTCGTACTACTACTGTCCGTCTGCCACACCAACCGTCATCGTGTACTCAAGGAAATATTTATCTATAGGAGCAGCTGCTGTTGGACAAATGAGAAGTGCAGTCATCGAGCCCTGGCACTCCTCCACGCGAAGTACGTAGCATCGGCTGAACAGACATGCAAGTGCGTAAGTCAAGTGAGGGCTCTACAGTCACGCATGTGTTCAATCTCAACAAAGCATCTTTTCCTGCTGCACTGCGTTACTACGTCCATTCGACGCACTTCGTATCTTTCGTATACACACGCTCGCTGTTCCGTTTGCGTTCTGGTGCCCTTCCCTTGCTGCTTCTCGTAATGGTGTACGAGCGAAAGTTTGGCAACCCTCCCCTCTTTTCAGAGTTGGTAACAGCATGAGTGGTGAGCTGTCCATATGACATCTCGTAGATGCATCCCAATGCGGAAGTGTATATAAATGTAAGTATGTTTTTGCTGTTTGGTAGTTTGTCCCGTCAACAAACGAAGAAATCAGTTCTTGAAACGAAGGCAGCGTTGGCGTACTCGTACTCCGATCAAGAGAAACTTTCAGCCTACCTGGCAGCGGGTGTAATCGCAACGAACACGGTTTAGGTTAAGCGAACTAAATACGATTACATCAGTCCTCGAAAGTGTGTCTGGCTAGCAAATTCGGCAGTCCTCCACAAGCGTGTTGTGCTTTCATGGCGTAAAAGCACGCATGATGTCTGTGCAGATACATATGTATATATAATACATGTACCCATATATTTGTGATGTAATAGGTACTCGGCGGTGCGCTAGTAACCGCATCTCTCTAGGTGCCGCTGAATCGGTACTGTTCAGTTTCTTTTGTCGGCTCCAAGAAGCCAGAAATTCTTTGCTGATCAACCACCGGCTTTTGTCAAAATCTACCTACGCGGTTGAGGGACGCAAAGACTGCATGCAGCCTGTTTCCTCAGTAAAAGAGAAGCGCGAGGAGATACGTCTACGACCTGGTATAAATTGTGATGTACAGAACCTGCTGTATCCGTGTGAGGGGAACCGAGGTGATATAGACATGGACGTACGGTAACAAGAATATGTGCATCGGGAGAAAAAGTGGAGACGAGCTGCGTAGCACATATCAAGCGAAGCAAGAAAATCAGGACTCTTTCTTTGGAGAGAGATTTGTGTTGTGAGCGGAAGTGAAATTATTCATGTCCATTCGGTTCTTATCACGAATCCACTTCATGGAGAGTAGCCTTGAATCAGCTGAGCACTACGACTTCTATGCGAGGTGCGCACTTAACACAACTGCTCTCCAAGATACGTCTATTATACGCAGAACTGCGATCTTCAACGAAGGGATTATTCTACACCTCTTCGAAACATGTTTCTGCATGATGCCTAAGATCGAACGGTGAAACGTGCGCCTTGTCTGTCGCGTCCGACTTCACGCCCGAGAGTGTTTCTTCTGGAATGCGTTTTCATATTCACTTTTGAAGCCGTGTAACTGGGACTGGGTGTTTCAACAGACGGAAGGCACAGGCTGAAAAGGTGAGTAACGAAGAAAAAGTGTAACTTTTACAAACACAACCTTTCTGCGACGAAACATACTCCGTCCACTCTTTGGTTGCATCAAGGGACGTATAACATTGGCAGGCCGCAGTGAAGACAGCTGGCGCAGACGTAAAGTGTCATTCTTTTGGAGAAAGTTTCTTTCTCGTTCATTTTTCAAGTTATTCGTTCCGCGACGGGAGCAAAACTCATCATGACCGTCTCTTTACAAAGGGGCAGCTTTGAACGGAAGCGACCTCGGATCAACACCGAAAAAAAAACCCCCCACTCCGTGGTAATGTGCAGACGCACTGTATTCGTGAAAAAATCATCTTTGAGATTTTTTTCCATTCAGCTAACATATATTCTGTTGACATAGCCGAACAAACAGATTCGGTTCAGAAACGTGTGCATCGCGTTCGCCTGGTTCTTCTCAATAAACAAGTGCAAAGAAGAACAACGCTGAAATTTACTTCCACGCAGCGGCAGCCTCTCTTCTCCCTTCAACTGCTGCGGCGTCAGCGTAATCACTTGAGCAGGAGTCTCGTCCAGTACCGTACTAAAGTCCAAATTCGAGTTGTTGCTGTGCACCTTGACAGTCGACGCCACAGTAACAGGCTCCTATATATATATATATATATATGTATATATAGATACATATATACATATAGAGATGGAGATGGAGAGAGAGAGAGAGAAAAAAAAATTCTACAGTAGATCGGGGCGAACGTGACGTGTAGGCGTGTGTCCGAGAATATACTTATGAATGTTGTAGAGAACCGTACCGAGAGAGACCTGTATAGCAGTCTTGCGGATTCGTCGTGCACACCAGGGAGGTCAGGTGGATCCTCATTAAATATATACGCATATACCTGTATGCTTAAATGCATATATTTACAAGTGGTTTGCATTCGTAGATCTATATGTAGAAATCAAATATGTATAAATAACTAACAGCAGGCGTGTACAGTGGCGTCCACAATCAACGCGCGTCGCATACCCTAAAAAGTGGTCCAGAAGCTCTCGTCCACCAGCAAATACTTTGCATTCTCTAATCCTGCCGCTGCAAATCGTGGCATACGATCAGCCTGTGTGTATGATCAAAGTTTGTATACGTCCCCCACAAAGTCGCCCACAAAGTCGCAGTATGTGCGAAGAGTTTCATATACATAGATAAAACTGTATTCACGTTCAATATGGGTGATACACAGACGACCTCTTAGCGTGTATGCATGCCGTTTTGATTTCTCTTTGGCATGCCATCACATCCATCCATGAGAAAACGCATTTATATCTATGGACTTTCTACAGGGGTAACTGCCTCAACATACCCACGTGCTGTCCATTTAGAGATCTCCCCCTTATCTATGCTGACATTTTACAAATAGATATAGGGACGTCGATCTGCGAAGGGTGTTGCGGGTGCACATCAATGACACACGTCATGTACGTCTGCGAAGCCTCTCAGCGCTTCTTTGTATATATATGCACATCTTCAAGAAGAAAATGAATACACAGAGAAACGTGTACAGAGACATACATATATATATATATATATATATATATATATATATATATATATATATATATTATATTATGCACAAAACACGTTTACACATGTATGTGCAGATGTATACAGACGTGTAGACATATATGCAGAAGTCTTCTCTGCCTGCTATTTGTAATGGTGTATATCTTCGTAGAGCGATAGACAAATACGCTTGTGATATTCGCCCCAGCACAGTGAGTGAATCCGTGTCTATTTGCCACTCCTCTGCAGCTTCAAGTGTCCCTGCCGAGAAATCATATACGTGTATGCGTACACATACTCTGGACTCTTCAATTTCAAAACGGCATTCAGTGCAACTGCTGCGATAAACCAATACATCTTAATTAACTATACAGAGACGCAACCGGAGATATCACTGCAAACGCTCTCTCATTTACTCAGCACACACATACTTACACACCGAGAAAACGACTTCATCCGCATGCATCCATACACTCACGATATATCATACCTATATTCATATAGAGAGAGAAAGAGCGAGGTGTATATATATATATATATATATATATATATATATATAGATATTCTTTATGATACAGATGTGCATTAGAGAACAGTGGTCGTGGAGAGAAATCTTACTTTGATAACTTTCGGCTCCGCAACTGTTCCATCCTCCGGCAAATCCTCCTCTGCGCTGTCGTCATCACCTCCGGTCTTCTTCTTCTTCCATTCGAACTCTGGCGGAGGGACAGTTGATCGTATAGCGATTGAAGTAATCTGCACAAAGGTGAAGCCGACATATATCCAGCTCCGTTGTCATGCTTTCGAGCTTCCTGTTCCTCAATCTTTTGACTTGCGTCTACTGTATGACCACATATACCTGCGCCCCGTGCACACGTGTGCAGCTTGTCTTTTGATGTTTTCTTCGCTCTGCTGCAGCTCCCATGCTCGGATATGAACATTTTTTATATTATTACTGAAGTATGATTTCACACCATGAGCACCGTCCTCTAGTGCACATTTGTATTTTAAAAAATAGGTATATATATATATATATATATATATATATATATATATATATGTTGATCTCTCTCTCTTTCTCTGTGCCTCTCGTTTTCTGTACACGTAGACGTATACCCGTGTGTACGCCTGTACAACACTCGAGAATCATATACTACTCGTGTGTAGGCTCAGTGCCTCTATCCTCACGTTTTTTGGATATTATCTGAGAAAAGTTTACCACGCCAAATCTGAATTACACATATACTCATCAACGTACGCATATAAAAAAAGTGAAGAAAGCTGCTGCAAGGGCTGCAAAGTGTCGTAGATCTCAACGTCCACGCCTCAACTCCGTATGTCCAACAACCGCCACTGCAAGTATGTGTACATCAGAAACAAGTACATGTACATATATATATATATATATATATATATATGTATACATATGCACTGACAAAGAGAGTTATATACTTGACATGCATGAGTTTAAGGCCTGCTGTTGTAGAATTTATTATCTCTGTGCATAGTGCAAGGTCGACTCGGGACGCTCCTATGTGCGTGCGACAAACAAACATTTGTACGTATGCAGAAGCGTAAATAGACGCCGTGGACAGAGAAGAAGACAGGTATAAACGTTTCTGCTTCGAGTGATGAACAAACACAACTGTTCCATATATAGAGGACTGTTTGCTCCATTTCCTCCTTTCTAAAAAAAACCGCATCGATGTAGCAAGACACCCGCATACGTCATCTATCCCTGCTGAAATAGTAGACTTCTCTTTGAAATCACATGTAGATTATATTTGTCTACACACACTCCAGTCCTGTTCCGCGCGAGCCAGAAGATTAACAACCTTGCAGCTGAGACTTAATGTCCTCCTCACGTAGAATGAAACCGTTTGTTCAAAGACATCTCTGAGACGAACATTCCCAACATAGGTGGATACACACACTCCGCACGCGTGACTATACACACTCTATAAAAATCGGCATATATGTACATAGACGATCAATTGACTTCGGCCACACAACCCTCATATATGCGCTTCATGTACACATAGGCGAAAAACCGGTGTGCGGAGTACGTACACTCAAATGTGTCTCGGTCGGACATCGTGCAATCTGCGGATGTATGCACTGGTGTGAAGAAAACAATGGTGTCTCGCAGCAATTTTTACCCGCACAGGGGAGTTAAAGAAGATGTTGATGAGCATTTGTTCATCGACATCCGAAACAAGACACTTGTCTGTAGGATTGGCCAAAAGGACGTCCTTCAAAGTCGCAACTTCTCCTCCTTCGCTGTCTCTTCGAACTGTTTCATCTTTTTGCGTGCGTTTGGCGCTGCTGGCTCCCTCTGCGGTTGAACTGGACGAAGAAGGACGTTCGCCCTTGTTGGTATTTGTCCGGCTGTCTTCAGTCTTGCCTTCTTCAACTGCCTTTGAAACGCATTTTTGTTCTTCCATGCCGCTGGCCCTGCCCTGCTTCTTCTTGTCTTCCGCCAGCGTTTCTTGCGTATTTACCTCTTCTTCACAAAGTCGTTCTTTTGATCCCTTCACTCCTTCTGGTGCTACTTGCTTCTCCTCTGCAGAAACGGATATCTGCTTTGTTTGTTTGCTCGTAGTACTGCCACCTGCTCCAGCCTCTCCTGCTTCAGCCAGAGGTCTACTGAATGTAGCAGTGCCACTTCCCTCATCAACAACTCCACTACCAGATGCAACAGCCGTAGTACTTTCAACCCCCCCAGAAGTGTGAAAAGCATGCCCTTTCATATACTCAGCAGCCCTAGCAGCTGCGCAGGATTCCGACTCAGGTGCAGGGCTGGTGGACTCTGTAACCGCAGCAGTAATGCCATCCGCCGGGGCCGCAGCTTTTTCATGTGGAACGGAAACGTCTGTTCGAGAAGAAGAACCAGTGGTTGTCGTTGCACCCTGGGATACAGCAGATCCACCATACGGAGGTGCTGATGATAGTAACGCCCTACTGGCCGCTCTGATATGTTTTCTTTCATGTGGCTCTAGTCCGTTCAAACAAACTGATAACCTAAAGTTTACCACATTAGAACACATGCTCAAATCCTCCTCCTGCTCGTGCTGCTGCGAGCCTCGCATGTGTTTCAAAAACAAATGCTCACGCATGCGATCCGTGTTCGACGCTGTGGAATCGATATTTGCCATATCTGCAAAGTGGGAAACGGCGCGCAATAGGGAGAATGTGCGGAAGAGTGTCAACAATACTTGCAGCTACGGAATAGGTAAAAAAAAAAGGTAGGACACACGCGAGGTACGTAGTAAATGACGCGGAAGAGAAAAAGAAGGCGACAATGAGGAAGTACAGGTAGCAGAAACCTACGGGAGTTCGGCGAGGCAAAGGACATGTGACGGCGAGACAGGATCTGATAAACGCTATTTTCAAAAAATCATGTTCTGCGAAGAAGCTGCTGCTGCTGGATAAAGGGGCAATATGTGCTAAGCTTCATTCAAGAGTACGGTTTGGACAAATCGTTGAAAAGAAGGCAGCGCTGCGTGATCGGGGGGAGCCGACCAAAGTGAGACGATGTAGAGTAGCGCTTGAAAAGATAATGAGGAAAAAAACTAAGGAACAACACGAAAAGGAGAATACACACATCAAAGACCAGCGGTTCTCGGACTAGTGGAAAACACGCTGCTTTCAAATGCTATGAGCAAAGGTGTTGCTAGCTAGCACATGGTGCACGGAAGTTGAACACGCAGACTTTTCAACAGAATCACGCGACTTGACCAGCCGGACGAGACGAGCAGAAACGCCAGTTCGCGACACACGTAGAAAGCACCAAGAGCGTAGGAAAAAGCAGAGAAACACGCGGCAAACGTCGACAAAAAATCAGCTACTTGCCATTCACGGCTGCAGACGCAGCTGTGTGAATAACTTCGAATGCAGGTCACGAAAAGAGCTAATGAAACTGCCGTACCAGTTGAAACGTGCTGAGTAAAGCAGTTAATGAAGTAGTACTAAAAGTATCTATCAGCTGAGCCCGTCTCCCTGAAGCTCGCCTCAGTATTTTTTCGTCGCTCGGGGGCTCACTGCTTTCAACGGGTAGAGGACGGGGAAAATATGCCTTGATCACCAGGTTTCACACCCCCTAAGGGCGACAGACTGCGTAAAGAGAGCAGACGACAGTAACAGAACTAACATGTCAACACTTTCCGCGCTCTTTGTTCACAGCACGGACCATTTAAACGCTGTCGGGATCCCATCGTGCCGCAACCGTAGACGAGGGGTAACATGATGCGCACATGCAACCGCTGTAACGAACAGCTGCAACCTGTCAAAGTAACGGCGGTGTAGTAAAAAAACTGCTCATGCAGTTTCAAAGGGGCCTTCTACCCAGAAATAAGCGAAAATACTGTAAACGAGTGTGAAAAATTGCACGTTTCAGTTGAGGACTCTTCGTCCTGCAGCACAAATTATGAGCCGCTGTGGACGAAGACATCACGGTTTGTCGACAGTGCTCCGAACATATCGTCAAAATGTCTGCGCAGAGCACAAAATCGTATTCAAAATAGGCCTAGTAACCGATGACGTGCAAAGGGAGCTGTTAGTGAATACTGCAAGAACTAGGTCGTCGAACTGTCGGTCAGTGGACTGGACAAGGTCCTCGCTTCACATCAGGAGGAAAATATTTTTTCTCCATATATACGTTAGGGAATAAGTTTAAATGTGGAATACTGCGTGGTGCGCTCTTCCTCCTCGGCGTTTATTTTTTGCGCACCCTGTGTACCGTGTGTACATGGGAAAGGTCGTTTGTGGTTGCACGCCACAGGGACGGGGACATTGTTCGCACTCACGTGTCCTGATTTGTCGCGAAGCAGGGCCACAAGAATATAAGTTAGAGGAAAGTAGACAAAATCTCTCCAGAGCTGTGTGAAGGATGACAGGCTCCGAAACGTCGTGTGGTCGTTTGCCACATCTGAGGTTAAAAGGGAATAAGTCACAACACGGAGAGGAAGGATTACAAATATCGCAACCTAGATCAAAGTCTACGTCGGTGACGTGAAAAGGGAACACTTTCGTAGTCAAAATTGTGACGTAGAACAGCCAGTGGCTTCTTTAAGGAATGGCTTTGCTCATGCCTGAGGTGGTGTAATCGTACCAGATATATTCGCATTCCTTCGCGTCAAAAAAAGCAGAGTTTAACTTTTTAGCGGTACAGTCACGGAGTGCGCTGACGTACTAACCACTGATTACACGCGAATGCATGACTACGTGTGTATCTGTATAATTATATCCGCCTACACATATCTGCGTAGACGCACGTAAGCGTGCACGTTTATGCAGTAAAGTACAGGTCTGTATACGCAGAGCACCACGTATTTTTACATGTAGACACGGTGCTGTCGACAGGTTTACGCGTACGTACGTGAATACGCGTGATTGTGCAGTGGATAGGTGTGTGGCAGTGCTCTGGTGCAGTGCTTTTTCTATTTACTAGACAAAAACAAACAAAAAAGTGTGGATTCCTAAGCAGCTATCTGAGTGTCCCTCTGTTTGTTCAGCGTAGGTACTCGAGTATTGAGCGGCTTTTTTCTTGCGCTGAGAACCATAATTCGTGGTGTCTATAATGTGTTGATACAAATAATGGTACAGGAGCCCCCGTGCCTACCGCAGCTGCATTTCTATACGGCAAACTGTGAGCAGTAGTCGTTCAACCACGCACACGGGGCAGTCGAAAGGGCAATGTTCTGGGTGCACAGTTTGTAAGCATCTCTTGCGAGGCGCATACCAAACAATTATCTCTTACGAATCTGTAATTCGTAACAGATCACATCCTTACTCCCCGACACAAGTGCACTGCTCACAAATCATTCATAATACGTCGTCACCAGATTAGCTCATATCAACCATTCTCAGCTGACAACATACGTTAACAGCTTCCTTTCAAAAGCATCACATAACTTTATACGGAGGTATAATGACTGTGTTGTTGAGGCTAAAGATGATTAGAAGTGTGTTTAGCCACAGTGCTCCAAATTATATATTGACTTTTTTAAATGCGGAAGAAAGATCAGTGAACTCCGAACACGGAATGGCAGTTAAACAGGTACTGCCAATTCGCTTACAGACACTACTACAATGAAGCATGATGGAATTGTATGATCGGTAACCTTAAGTGGGCTAGCCATCAAAGAAGCTACACCTCCCTACTGATATGCTCTCAAGAGAACTTCTGCCACAAATAGTCAACTAGGGCTCTTAAGCGGACGACAGCGCGCCCAAAGAACAAAATGCGGATGGCACAAAGCAGAACAACGTTGTTACTGTGACTACGCAGCAATCCGGATATGAGTATGACGGTACAAAGGTACTCATTAGTATGACTCGTGTGAGTCAAGTTGGAACCCCCAATCAGCTCGAAAATATATCATCAAAACTGTCTTACGCGCAGTGTATCTTAGGCTGCGGTCTTGAGTGGTCCGTCCTTATCGATTATAGTCTCTGTATACTTAGTAGTAGTCGCGTAGATAACCGCAACTGCTGTCAAGATATAAAGACAGCCTGTCGGTGTTGTAGCCGAACAACAGTTGCTGTCCACAGAGGTGTTCCGTCTTCATTGGTTATATTATTATATTGTATAATACATATATATATATATATATATATATATATATATATATATATATATAATATTTTAGTACTAGTCGCGTCTATATAATCGGAACTGTTGCTCAGATACAATAGCCAGCCGACCGGTGTTGTAGCCGACGTTTCGTTTGCTGTCCACGTAGGGAAACGCTGATGATTGTGCGCTAGGGTTTTACAGTATCTTCGAGCTTAGGTGACCTATTATACAGCCGCAGCTGTGCCTTAAAAAAAATCGACAGTCTGTTGTAACGGCACTACTAGTGACGAAAATAGGTGTGAATGCAATACTTGTAGTTATGGGAAATTTGCTATAATCTCTTCAACAAACAACACTGCGAAAGTTTTCACACCGAATCCGTCGTAGTTAACGCGCGCTCTGCTAGCAGGAGTTCAAAAGCCAAAGCGCGAACAGCATGCGCCACGGTGAACAGACTGCGGGGCGACAAAATCTCACACAAACGGATAAACACACGCATAACATATGTGTCTAATTGCCACAGTGTGAAAAAGTTACAGTGAACTGTGGAACAAACAGAAATCTCTATCGTGTATCTGCAACTGTTTCCCTACATGCGCCCTAGTGAGTTTTCCTTTTCCTTTAGCAGGTTGTCGTCCTAAATTCTCGTACGCCTAGCCCGCTCTCGTAGACCCCTGTTCCCGTCTATCAAAGAACAGGATTTGTGAGTAACTCCTCTTCACATATAACTTTGCCGCTCATGCAGTCGAGACACACTGGTTTGATCCTGAATATGCACGTCTGCCTCACGACATAGAATTCTCCTGGTATTTCAGAGGATTCTTTCCTATCTCCCGGTAATTACCATTTCCCTCCCAATTTCAGCTACGAAACCATATCACTTCACCGAGATGGGGGGAAGCAATTCTGAAATACTCCCCGTTGCGCTCGTTTGAATGAAGCCGAAGCATCGTCGTACCGACAATTTTGTGCCACGGACTACCACAGACAGCCACGCGAGACGGCCGTTCAGATCGTTTGCAGGACTTTGCTATTTTCCTTCTACGACTAGTTGTAAGCTATTCACAGGCGGGCATCCTCCAAAAAATAGTGTGTATTCCCCCACCTCACACTTTATTCACATCAAGAGAATAGTATGCAACGACCATCTAGGAAGTTCGGCTTTCACCAGTAGCGCGAAATTGTTTCAACCAAAACACTTGATGCGTACTTCCTGTGTGTCCAAGTCCAAGATGGTTCAACTACAGTGGCTTATACAAGCAAGGAACCCTTCCATTCGGTCCCGTAGAGCGATGAGCAAATTTTCGCTCATCCGGGCAATCTCGTCTTTGCGGCATAGCTGGAATTCTTCACGTTCAGGCGGGATGCTGCTTTCTGACACGTTTGTAATTTTTCGTGACGATCGTAATACACGGTGTAAGTGAAGTCTCGATATATATACATATATATATATATATATATATATATGTATCTTCCTGCTGATGCGTACGCACATACACGGCCGTGGGCACAAAGAACATGAGTGTCTCGATGCACAGGCTTGGCGTGCGTCTGGCGTCATCTCGTATTGCTCATTTAAAAAAACGGTTGGGCATTACACATATTCAGGGTGTATGCGCATACATGATCGTTGTAACGGCAACGTTACATAAATATATATATATATATATATGTATGTCTGTAAGTCGGCAAGTGTTGTGTCTGTCCACATGCTGCACATGGGTCCATGATAAATTCTGTACCACAGCTGAGGATGAGGCCCCTGTCCTTACAGACAATTACGTATGTACATGTACTACCTGTCGACTGTTATATATAGGTATATATGTATCAGTGAGCGACCGGACGTGTCTTTGTTACTAGCTGGTACACGCCTCTATATCATTTGACCACTTGAGATTTCTTCACAACTATCACGGGTATGCGAGGATGTGCACATTTTTCTGATTCGAAATATGCGTATGAGCTTTTTCTGGCAGAAGGTGAGAAAGGCTCGAAGCAATTTAGAAGCCATCAGGCCATTGCTGCGCGAGGGGAAGCCTTTTGTCGGACAGAACGGCTGAACACTGCGCATCTATTGCCTCTGTGACCAAACGTTGCTCTGGCGCGTATATCCCATTTCACAAGTGTGTCTTTTTAAAAGCAGGCCTTTTCATCAGTGATGCACAGATTTATATGCGTGGGTGTCTATACCTGTAGAGTACCGAAGAAGGAAGACTGCACTTGTCCGTTTTCCCAGTATGTGGGTGTGCGCGTATGTAGGTCTGGCGATGAAACGCTGGACTTGCTGAAGGATTGTGAAGACGTTTTTACTGTCTCAATTCGAATTGCTTCTATTGTTCCGCCAACGCGTCCTCGTCATGGACACAGAGGGGACGTTCCCACCTCTCGCAACAAGCACGGCAGACGTGAAGTTGGGAGATAAACTGAATGATAGAGGTTTGCAGATGTCACGAAGCTTGAAAGTACCGAAAACATCCGTACGTAAGTTTTCATTGCCCTCCAGTCTGGTTCGTTCTTCTCTAGCTATTATTAGAGGTGTAATTGTTGACCCGTCTGACTACCGACGTACTTACCCAGCTGCATCACCACATCCTTACGGATGCATTAGAATACTCTTGAGCCGAACGTCTTTGCGGGCTTCCTGCTTGATAGACTCCCGTCTGGAAAGACTCCTTAGTGGCAAGCGGACTATGCTTTCATTGGAGGCGCACTTTTTTTCGCCGGATAATTCCGTGCGGATTTATACGTGCACACCTACACACATATGCGTATCTGTGTACACACCTGTACGTGTGTATTGATGTAGTAGCAAGAGTACAAAGTAGAAGAAAAGGCTTATTTGAAAATATGTATGTACTGCTGTTCTGAGCAGTCGTCTTCAGGTCATTTCGTGCTAATGAGAAAGGACCATTTCATTGATGGAAGTCGTCATGGCACGGAAGTGAGTGATTACCGTATTAATGTCATGTCCATAGCTTATTAGTTGTTCAGGTATCCCTGTTACATATAAGGTACTCCACTCACCTGCGTCTCCTTGCGTCGTTTCTCGTCAAGAGCTACAAAATCGCCGTGAAGGGCGCAGTAGATTTAGGTGCCACTTATTCAGTGGGGTGATGAAGTTTAATATCTGTAATTCGGTGCTGTTTACGATTAGCCCTTCTAGTAGATTCAGAGGTCTTTTAACAACCTCTCTATGCAAAGCTGAATGCAATGCAAGTGCTTGTGCACGTGTCGGCTCACGTTTACTTCCCCTTCGGCGTGTGTTATTGTCGTACATGTGTGCCTATGCATATGTGTTCCGTAGCAGCGTTCGGAGGCGTACGTGCAAGCGAAGCAACAAAGGACGTATTAACAACGCATCAGGTCACTGGGAGGCCATTGCAGGGAGAAGCTGTTCGTAGTTCTCCGTGCACGTACAGAGACTTTTTCAAGATAACCTTCTCGGATGGACGAACGGTGGATCTTCATGCTCCAAACAAAACAACGTTGAACGAGGACTCGGCTGCTCAAGAAGCCGTGAAATTCATTGAAGACCCTACGGCAGAGCTGGAAGAGTTTTTACTTGCGTTTGCTCAGAGCGAGTAATGCACGGATGTGGACAAGTGGTGTTGAAGATCCGGAGCGCAGCAGCTGACGCAGCGAATGACTACATCGCTAGTACCGGCAAAGAAAGTTGAAAGTCAATAACACTGGACTTCAGTAATAATTTAAGCAATGAATAAAACTGTACAGTAACACTTTACATCATTGTTGCGACTCTCAAGCGTCGTTTTGCTGCGATCTTCGTTTCGCTGGAAATTCTGCTTCTCAACCCATTCTCTGGGTTTTCTGTGTGGAGGTAATGCTTGCTTTGTGCTCCGTGTCAGCGGGAACCCAAAATTCCCTGCAGAGCTATGCGAAGACTGAAAACGACGTTTCTAGCTTTCCAACTCTTCACTGCATCCGTATATCTATTTGACGTGACTCAAGCACAGTATGTCCACTTTGAACCGGTGTATACGTCTAGACGTGAAGTCGTTGACGGCTTCGGCGTATAGCTACAGAAATGTCATACTTGCAAAATGTTCCCCTGCCACAGTGCACAAAATTATGACTGTCACGCCTGCAGGACCGTTCGTCGTCTTAAATTTCATTTGCCGAAGATCTGCAAGCGACAGCTGAGTAGATGCTTCAACAGTCACGCAGTGGTCAGCCATATGCAGCGTTTGTGCTAGTTTGCTAGGTAGTATGTCCCTGGCACTTTTCAAGGTTCGGACGTCTCTTCAGATATATACGCATACGCACAGACGAGTGGTTATGCAGACGGCAGAGATGCGTGTCACTGTGTTCGTCCCCTTACATTAAATACAAACTACCACACTACTCGTAGGACTGTAGCAGCAAAGGAGAGCCTGCAGAAAACAGACTATGGTAATTGGCGCAGTTTTCCGCTGTTTCTCTGTAAAGGCTGACTTTCTTATACGCAACAGATGATATGATACTCACTCGAGCGCCGACTAATAATTTACAGCATTGTTGCGGCCCTCACGTCTTGTTTATTGCTGGGAATTTTTCTTGCTGGAAAACCGTGCTTCTCAGCCCACCTTCTGAACTGAGCAATGTGAGCATTACTACTGACCTTCACGAATTCCCTATGTGAGAGTAGCCACCGCTCACACGTTCCTTTTCAGTTTCTTTCGTCAGTTATTCGTCCGCTAATACTTCCAGTTTGGAAATCTACAAATTTGTGAAAACAGTAGCTTTCCCAAATAGCTGTAAACCATAAAGTTCCGACAGCATGCATACTTTTACGTACTCACTTTCATTGCATCCCTGCATCTTTGAGAATTACAACTGTCTAAGCGCAGACGGTTTGACACCGCTGGGGTGTCGCTTCAATTTTAGACAGGTAAAGTGTTCCGAAGCTCGAACTCGCGCGTAATTGCGCAGCGCGTAGAAAGCTCTTAATGTATGCACTGTTATCCGTTATCTTAGCTAACACACTTTCAATCTTGCTCACAAAAGTTACAGCTTTCTAACCTGCGTTGAGTGAAACAGGAGCTTTGTAACCCTTAACATTCCATTTCATCGGTAGGACACACTGAACACAACCGCTAACATGCATAAGAACGTTGAAACTTTCTTTTTGCAAGGGAGGATAGCGCCCATTGAGACAGCAGCACCTAGTGATACGCGTGCGCTGATATTTATAAGTAAGTGTACTACACGTCTGTACGCTCGCGAACATCGTAAATTCTTATATTTTTCCAAGGTCATGTCTCGCTGGGTGCATATGAAGTAGTAGGCCGTTAAACGTACCAATGCATAAAGAGATACGTAGGTAGGTAGGCAGCCTGTGAACACACCTTAGTATGTGCGTCCGTCATGTTACAAGTCATCTACTTCTCTATACCCACGCATACACGTATCGGAATGAATATACCGCGATTTGACGCAAAGGTCATTTCTTGTGCTATAACACGTGGACGCCCTGTACAAAAGTAGGCGCGGTCTATGAATTCTAGCGAAAACTCTGACTGTTTTACTTGGTCACTTTACATGCGTAAGTGTGGGTATGTAGTCGATTCCAAAAGAAGACTAAGAACCCAGACCTTTGTGGACGGAGGAGTGAAGGTGCACGTGCAGGCACATCTGTACACTTGCGCATGTACTTGTAAGGGCGTGCATGAGAGAGCTGCTTAAAAATGACCCTGTTCTTGGGCGAGTCAAAGCAGAAGGGAAACATATCTCTTCATAGGCGTCCACTGCACTCGACTACGGCCTTGAGGAAACTTGGTAAATTTTTTAAAGAACGCTGTGTTCCACGTGCGAAATCTTTGACTAAGCATTACTGTGGGTGCCCGTGTCCACTCATAAACCAAGAGCAACTACGGTTCCCATACGCGCGCAGTTCACCAGTACAGAAACCAAATTGCAATTGAACTTTCAGATGTTGAACTGTTTAAAACTGACATTATTTGCACTGGTGCCACATATGATTTCCTTCATAGTGAGCAAAAAGCACAGTAAACACGTCGCTAAACGGAACCCCAGGCTTGAAGGAGCCAGTAATTGTCGTAGCTTACATTTCCTAATTCTGAAATAAATTTGTGGAGCCAACCTCCATTCTAAAGTTCAGAGTAAACCAAATTCACCCTAACTAATTTGGACTTTTTTTCCTACAACATCCACGCTCAGTGGAGAAAACAAACCTGTACGTACACTGCAAAGTTACTGACAACGCTTTTTGCCAGTAGCGAAAAAAAAGTGAGTGGAACATTGGATAATTAGGAAACGGTATTGAAATAAAAAATACCTGATTGTGATTTTTCCATGGGATTCGGTGGCGCACGACAACTGACTTGAAAGAAGGGTGTTCAAAAGAGAGCTGACTACTGAGGAAGGTGACGCCAGCGCACCATACTTCTAGGCAGCTTGAAGTCGACGTACATACGCCAGCGTCAGTGGTTATTCAGAAAAAGCTGACACTTTCAGCGGCGTGTAGACAGCAGCATAGTATTTCCGGTGCAACAGCACGAGCGCTGCTGTCGTTGTAATATGTTTACAACGTCTTGACAGTCTAATGTTAACCGAAGAGGTTTCTAGCGCTGGCATCCTCACACAAATTACCTTGTCGCTGCAGCTGTTTCTCCGCCTTCAGGTTTATGTACTGTAAATTGAGAGCGTTTTGGACGCCCTATGATGTTCAGCAATGCAGTATAATAGTACTGGATAGCTACTTTGTGCTAACCGCTTTACACGTTGCTATTTCTACACAATTTGTCGATGTTATTAGTGTGTATTGACGGCCCGTTTCAGCAGTCATGGGAGCTACTGTACTTTTTTTCCTCCTTGCTCTTCATTTTCCTGGCAGGCTAGCTCTCGCGGTCCATGTGAGGATACTATGCCTTCTCCTCTACGTTTAGACTGTGATACTGGAACTCAGCGTACACTGATACATCAATTATACGAGTAGAGTAATTGGACAACACCCACATGTTTAGTTCTCCTGCGTCGTGCATTACATCTTGTCCCCCACCTGCTTCGCCTTGATGACATTCCTTTTACAGATCAGCACTGGGCGCGTTGATGCGACAAGCTTTACCGATGAAGACAAGGGAGAAATGGGGAAGCTTTCAGGTCTCTACTCCAGTCAGAGCGTATAACTCTGCAGAAGCTTTTGCCCACGTGTTGCCTCTCAACAGACCTACGCTTTGAACCGTCATTTAGACGTGGCTGTGCAGGCTGTAGAGAGATGTCGTGCGTAGGCATTGTGTATCGTGAACACTTCACATACTGCCTGCAGATCACGAATGCAACGAGTTACATGCACTATATTGTGCCTTCAGGTTATAAAGCTATTTAATGAACTCTGGTTTCTTTCAGGGAACGCAGTGGAAGCTGCTATTTCGGCTCTAACACCTGAAGAGATCCCACCGGCCGAAAGCAAAAACACGGCAGGACCAGTATTCATATTTTTCTCATCCCTGTAGCGCAAGTTCTCGTCTGTCAAATGACAGCTGTTGTCTTCGTTGTATCAGCTTATCGAAGGGCTGCGAGGGCTGCCGCCTCCTCCACCGCGCTCCAGTAAGTGTTCGATTCATCTGACGCAGACAGCATTTGCAATGAAGTAGCGTGCACCTAAGCTAGTCACCCTTTTCTTTTCTCTGCACGCTTTACTCCAGCGCCACAGTCCTACAAGTACTATGGTAGCTGTATTTTGTGTAACGAGCCGTTGTCTGTGTGTATGCGTGTATGTCTAATATTGTCTCAATTCGCTCTTATACCCCGATGTTGTCCCATCATCTGCGTAGGCAAGATGCAACAAGCATAGCCCACATTTTCCTAAAGAAAAGTAGTGTTCACTTGTATCTTTCTGCGGGGGCCTACAGCGGTCGCGGCTGCTCTTCTGGACACGCCATTAATATGCGAACTCGATTACTCGCAGCCGTAAGTACCGTTCGCAGCTTTATAAAATGCGACTTATAGGCAGCAATAACCGCATATATTCGTTGCAGCTGTCCTCAAGTAAGTTTTGTGAAGTTTAGGCTTTGCATGGCAAGTAGACGAAAGAAAGTGTTGGTACAGGACTATGAACTCGTCGGGCACCCACTAGGTAAAACGAACAGTTTTCATTCAAGTCACCTGTCAAACTCCAAATCAACCATTAACGAAGAGTGCTGCACAAACACGTACCCTCCCTCGTGCGAATGTTGCAATGTGCAAACCCTCTCAAGAAACGCACACATTTTTGCGCCTCATACGTATTGCGTCCACATTACGAGTAAAGCTCTATGTGAAGCCATGCCCGCATTGTAGAACAGACTGTTTGATAGTCTGCGTTTATAAGACGTGTGCTTTCTTCTAAAAGTGTGTTTCGTGAAGCAATTTCTCCTTTATAGGAAACGAGGATCTTCTTTGCGCGCCTTCTGCAACTTACGCAGGTAAATTTCGCACTAAAGGACAAATGATGTTCCGTTGGTCTTTGCCGAAAGTAATATTTTTCCTCTGTGGCATTTCTGCAGGACCATGCGCGAGCGATTTTTTAGACCTTTCCACAGTGTAAGTGCACTTGTCTTTGGTTTAACAGGAAAAGCTCAACGGAACCTGATACGCTACCTCTACCGATTGTGCAACTTATAAACATTCCTTTGTGATTCTATGTCGTTGTCACATAGGCTCGCTTTCCTTCAGAGGCCTCCATAAACATACATTACAATAGAAACGTGTACATCTACTGATTTACACGATGGTTCTCTTCCCATGCAATGGAAGTTGTCTGTTCCTCGGTTTGCTCCCCGGATTTATTACGCATCAGTTATCTTCCTTTTTGCATTTAAAGAACACTTACAAGGAACACATTTTCCTAGTAATTCTCCGTGCCGGTTCCAAATGTTTAATTGCTTTGTCTCCGTCTCCTGGTGGTCTGCTTGATCTCTGCCTTCATTGCTTCGTATCTGTGTCGTGAAGCGTAATTTGTCAAGCTAACACTACATCAGCAAGTCAATCCGAGCGAAGAAGAATTGGACAGCAAGGTGTGGAAGAAATTGGCCCTGCGTACAGTGTCAGCGGCTGTACTCGGAGCAGTGCCCGACTGCCTGGACACCCGTGAAAGGTAGACGAGCATTTTTTAGTCTTGCCTGGTAATACTACTTGCTAAATCGTGCCTCCGTACGTACGCACAGTGACTCCCTGTGCTTTCAGTGGTTTATGACAGTTTCTATGGGAAGTAGGCGTGTTTACTTCCTTCATGCACTCTTGTCATGCTGTTGATATGTGTCTCCATTATGTGCACTATACATGTAGGCGTAGATCTGTATATGTGTATACATCGTGTGCAGAGAAGACGCATAGAAAGTGTCGCCTCAATTCTGTGGCTCATTGTTCTTTCTATGAGATATTGTCATACGTCGGCGTGTACCGATAGAATAATTATGCTTGTAACTTGGTTTCTTCATGGTTTTCATCGCTGTGTACGATCAGGCACACACTACAGGTGCACAGCGACGGAGGGTACGAAGTGCTTCGTGAAATCACTATCGACAACTGGGCAGTTCGTCGCCCCTGGCCAGTAGGCCCCCTGGGCAGCCTACGTGTATATACACTCGCGTATCTTTATGTGATTGTGAGCATGTATATGCATGTGTGAATGTATATGGCTGTGTGAATATATATATATATATATATATATATATATATATATATATATATTCATCCGTTAGATCGTGCACGTGCATCTGATCTATTCGTATGGAGGAGCTGAGATCTGCGACTAACCACTGCGACTATGTGACTATGCGTAGAGGCTTACTTCTCAATCTGTAATCCTTCCTGTTTCCAGCGTACACGGGGCCCTGTAAGGAGAAAGAAGTCGACTTCACCCAATTCAACATCAGGATGAGGCAACAATGGAGTCACGACTGCCTCGCCTGGTGTAAGTTCCGCTTGAGAATTATAAATTCACGCAAACGTTCACTGCCGTGCACTGGTTTCCAGTGAAGTGCTCATGAAAAACGCAGTGGCTGGCCATTCCCCTCTTTACGCTGGCCATTTGAAAAAAAAATGAGCGGTGAAATTCCCTGTGTGAAATGCAATTTCAGGGCCTTGCGCGGCCCCAGATATAGGCTTCCAGAATGGTCCGGATGCTGACCTTCCACTCACTCGCACTGCTGTAAGGTTCTCTTGTATTGTTACTATTGTTGACTAGCTACTTATATGCTAACCTAGAGGTAGAACAACAGCCTCTATATTTCAGCGCCTAAGCCCGCATATATGTATTTTTCGCATATAAATACACAGACAGGCAAATTCATCCTTATAGATATGAAACATATACATATTTGTATTCCTGTGGAGCTCATGACATCAGTTTACGGTACGAGAAATTCGAATGCGATATGAGCTTGACACACTGTTATGAATGTCCTTCCCCCAGACGATGTGGCGCGTCCAAAAGGTACATTATACGTTGCGCGTCAGCCGCAAACGATTGTTGAGATATATAATATTTGTCCTTATAACTTTCACTATGACTTTCACCATCAGGGCTACCAGTGACCGACATTGCTCGCTCCCCAGGATGCAACCCAAAACTGCCGGTGAAAAAAAAAAACCCGACAAGTGTGTAGTATCGAAGGAAACGCCAACATATTGGTACACGAGTGCCTGCAGGAAAGGAGTGTGACTGTTACTGCATTCCTTGTAGTCTAAATACCACAAAAATGCGGAGCATCTCGCGGGCGATGCGGCATCGGGGTTATACCCCATAAGTACGTGCTCTGCCGCAAATCACGGATTTTTTTGTTGCTGTCGTCAGCAACTGACCGCGCTTCTACACGTTCGCTGCTTACAACTTATACCATCTACACACGCCTTGTGGCGTGAACAGAAAGGCTTTTGAATCTATCGACGTATCCGTGCGTAGTCTCTGCTCTGATTATAATGATGTAACTGATCATCAAACCTGCGCGCCGATGAGGTTCTGGTATCACCTTTACATGGTTATGCAAGGCCGTCCAGCCGGTAGACGACAAATACTTTGGTACGCCTTGGCGAACTTTACCGCCGAGCTGGGAAGTGTTTTTCGGCCATAACGGGGAAGAAGGCAACAGTCAACCGCCTTCACATTGGCTGGATCGACACAGGATAGCTATTTGCACGTATATTTCAAAGTACTTCAAGAATGTCCTTTCACATTTGCATTTAGCTTCAATATTAGAAGGAACAGACTTTTAGGTACATCATAGGGAGCCGGGCAGAAGCATCTTTCCAGAGATGATACACTAGAGCACGAGTATCTCCCTCAACTCGAGGACTGGGGCGTTGTCGTGCACAATTAACCTGTGTCTCACAGTATCAGCTATGTACAGTAGCGCGCGGTCATTGTTTCCAAACAGGTGTGTGCGCGGCCAGCACAGCCATGCAACACGTGCTACACGGAGCTAACACTTTCACACCTGCGCGATGTCTAGGCCGCTGTGTGGTGTTTTCAGGGGCCTTTACTCGTGAAGGCTTACATGTACGCATGATTGTTAAAGAGGAAAATGTTAACTTCTGCACATACTTTCAGATCGACATAATAAACATATACATGGATGTCTAGAGGCAGAACCGCAGCAATGCTTTTTCGTCGTGGGCTACGAACGGTATGGGGTTGCCACACGAAGGCGTTGATATGTCTTACGTATGCCTTCTTTGCTCCTGTATTTCGTCGTGCTTGTACTGGAATCTCGTGAATCTATTATGTAGAATCTAAAACCCAGCTTGCGCGCCAGATAGAGAATTGTATATGAAGGCTTTGCTCCTTTTCTGCGCAAAATGTGTTCAACGAGCTTCCATCCATCGATACTTTTAACTCCCTGTCAGACTATGCTTCTGAGGCTGTCACACCTCACTCACAAGACATAGTAGTGCAGTACACCGCACGTACAGAAGCCACATTTGCGTGCTGTCGGCCACTGGACTCAGTGTCGCGCGGCTCAGCTTAACCTGAAATCCGCTGAGGCGCGTCGCACCGGAAGCTCACGGGCAGATACTGGAACACGCAACGGTGTGCAAGTGAGGAACAACGCGTCAATTTAAGTCCGAAAGCATACAGATAGTTTTGAGTTTGACATGAACGTTTAAACACCTCGTAATTGTAGTGTCCACGTAAGTGATAGACGGTACATATCATGGCATTTGACTGCCACTACACTGACTAGTAAATCGACGTTGACGTCACCTACGCACACGGTGCTCGAAGACCTTTACGTCTGCGGCAATGTCCGTAGAGACCGTAGACTAGAAACCTCGGCAGAAACGCACTGAAGTCAAATTTAGTGCGCACCCCTTCGTGCCAGGACTGAACATATACGCGTCTCTGGGCAGATCTCCCTGTAGCTTCCTTCTGCTTCAACAGACTCCTGAAACCACGGGTCACACACACTTACAAGCAGTCTTCTACGAGATCTCTTGTACATGCCACCGAGAAGATATACCTTGTGACGACCAGCCGTCGGCTTTAATCTACATGTTCTGCGGCAGCTGTTCGGATAGAACTCTGCAGTAGGTGAGTGTGGTTATGTTATAAGAGAGTCGTAAGCTATCGAACCCAAATGTTCTGTCGCATCTTCTCTGATACACTCCGCCGCCAGGTGCGTGTTGCTCCCGCAAATTCTTGCATACTACAGCTACGTTGCAAGTGGTTCCAAGAACTCTCATTGAGTGCTCGACTCACGGCCGCACGTGCTCGGTGAGCAGGGCAATGTTAGTCTATTGTTTTATTTCTTTCAGTACAAGATAGGAGCTTAACGATCGAATAGACGATGAGCAGCATGAGGAGTTGAGAATGAAGTCAAAACGGACGGAACGTAGGCGTGGGGTACACCCGACCAGGAGTGCGGTGTGAAGGGGATGTCGACTTTTGGCTTCTTAAAACCTTGTTCTGCTGTGCATCAGTACGTGCAAACCGCGCGTAATAGCAACCGGCCTCTGTGACCTTTCTGGACAACGGAGAGTTTCGCACAATGCAAAGGCCTCGGCGAGGTGGAAAAGAACATGGAGGGCTGTGGTGGATGGCTTTTGTGGGAATTTCCTTGTTCAAACTGTTCGAGGTTAATATTTTGCCGCAAGCGTGCTCAGGGCAGTTGGTGACGGAAATTTACGAAAGTAAGAGAGCTACAACGTGCAAATATTTAGGCACTACAAGGCAAGTGGTGGCTGGCTATAGCTCGTATGGTGAAATTGACTGGATCCGCGCGTCAGCGCCACAACATATCGTGCCCGCATAGCAATGTGTAGACGCATACTGGGCAACAAAATTTGGTGTCGAATATACGTAGTCGTGTCACGAAGTACAGGAAACGGAAAAAGGAGCTTCTGTGTGGGTGGACACAAACTGGGAGAGATAGTGAATACAAAAATAGAAGGGGAAAAAGCCATGGTCGGGACTCCTAGACCACCTGCGGGTAACAGAGAGTCGTCCCCTAACGTAAGTACGAGTATTTTGAGGAAGCTGTTCAAGACTTGGGCTCCGGAAAACGCATACGCCAGCGAAATTCACAGCGCAAGTTAGTTAGTGTAAACGGCGGCTGCATTCTGACCGTCCAAAGGTAGGGAAATCCTTGTCAGGTATTGCACACATGTGTGCGGAAAAGCGTGTACATAAGTGTACGCAAGTAGAGACGGACGACGGCGCATGTGTGCATTACACATGATACGAACAGGTGTGTATTCTGGAAAAGTATGTTGTGCGACCACAGCCCATACACTCAGGGCGAACATACCTATCAAAAGTAAGAAGCCGTTTGCCTGTCCCATCGAGCACCAGACTTGAAACGGTTTCAAGGTCTACAGAGGTGACAACATGGCACCGTGCACCCGGGTGGTATCCGCAAATTAGCTACAATTGAAGCAACACCGTACGTGAGGGGCTCCGAAATTCTCTAAGGCAGTGGACTTTTTTTATCTAGCACAGTATCGGGGGAATAGGGGAGGTTAATAGCGGTAGCTCGTTCTGTAAGCTTACCAGACAAGTCTTCACCTGCAAAAAGGTACAGGAGCAAATATATACAACAAACTTTATCCAGCTAACACCCCGCTGTGCAGTCAATCACGGAATACCTTGATATGATTTTCTCTGACTGGAAGTGTGTGTATTTGCAGCTACACCCTACTGCTGCTCACGTCGTGTTGCCAGGTGATACGGTAGATAACATGTGTGTCCTGCACTTGGTGCGTCATGAATTTCCTCCTGAAAGAGGCAGCAGGCGTTAGACTGAGGAAGGCGACAGGGTCTCTTCTGAAAACAACACATTTTTTTGAAGGTGACATCCAACTATTCAGACCAGACCCAAGTACAGTCCGGTTATACACGTATGTCCTACAGGCGACGATATGTACAGAACATATTATATATACAAAAACGTACACCTTTCTGAGCTGAAAGTTCTAAGCGTACAAGATGCATACCGTGGAGTACGGCAAAAGTGTCTCTACACTGACACCCTGCAGACATGTGTACAAGGTGAAAGAGAACTTATGATTACGATCCCATATACAGACACAGCAATATACGGGGTGATGTACTCGAATATACGTTTACCCATCTGCAAAAATGCTTACTCTCCCATGTATGGAAAGAAACATACATACCTGCAAATGGTACTACCACGATTAGGTCCGTATCCTGTTCAGCGCGCTGTTGCTGTTTCTTAACGCACACCTGAGACAGTCCCTCTGCTTTTCTGTCGTACATTATTTGTTAGTGCTGTATATCCTTTCGGGTCGGTTAGTGTGCCTATAACCTCAACTTTTTTTTTTGGTCTCTTCTGGTGATCTTGCGAAGCTTGTTCGTGGTTGTGGCGGCTACACACGTATTGATATGAACAGCGCGTCTCAACCGCAGCCCTTAGCAATTTTCTTTTTTTTTTTAAATTGTCTTATTGTGCTTGCTTCAGCGTGCACCGCTGTCGAGGGTGAAATAGCTCGATGCGGTCCAGGCGCAAACTGCTTCATTATTGAAGGAGTTCCTACGTGTCATTGTATCGTCGATGTCGCCACCGGGCTTCCACTTGCCGGGAATCCCTACAAAGCCTGCAGTACGATATATCTCGATACAGAAATCAATCTGTGCAGACACAAACGCCAAATCATGCCCGTATGTGCACCTCTGTCTGTACCCACTGTATCAATGTGTGTACGTCAAAAAAAAGCAGTCCGTACATGGGAACGTACGCGTATGCATGTCTTTCTGGGCGTGATTTATTATGTCAAATGGTGTGTATGTACGTTGTAAGTGTTGTTTCTCTTATTTGCCAATAATCCTTAGATATTGTTAATATTATTATTACGGCTTGTAGCGAACCTGTATCAGACGACTCACAATCACGCATTTCGTTTTTTCACGTTTACGTACTTCTTGTAGAAATCGTCAGTAGACGCCCTTGAAACCACTGTGTCCACTGCTACTCTGTATCTTTTCTCATTGCCAGTCGGCTCCTTAGCCATTTGTCATTTTCTCGTCTTGAATGTAGAGTCACTGCACAATCGCTTTGCTTCACGAATTGTCTCACCGGGATGAATCAGTTATGTTGAAATTACTAGTGCTGAGTTTAGTCGTTGTCACTTTTCCTGTCCCGGTGCCAATTTGGCACGTTTTTCGTACCTGATCTTCTTTGTCGTAGCTTGGGACATCAGCGGCAGCTGGCAGCTGTATATGCACATCTGGGACAAGAAAGACGAAAAAGAAAAGAAAAAACCTCGGCCGGAGTTTCTGAAACCTGCGCTTAATCCTCTTTCAAATGAACCGTTTATCATTCGCTTGGATAGAACGGATGCCTTGTTACGAACAAGATATCTCCTAGGGGCCATATTTGTTGTAACTCCGACAACGGCCGCGGCTGTAAGCAGTCGATGCTAAAACAATTTTACAATGCATTATCATATTCAGAACCAAGCGATGCATTTGTACATGAATAACTTTGTAGACGAGCACACTAGCGCTTCTACTATTGCACTTCCATACTCTTATGTACGTAGATAAGTTGGTTGTGATAATGTCCAGTGAACGTGGGAATGTTGAAGCAGAAGATCGCGGGACTGTGCGATGGTAGATAGATGGTGGGCAGAGCATATGTGAAGCAGCTGTGTGACTTTCGCAATTAAGCTGAATGGGTTCACGCATTCAGTCTGGATATTTTCAATTAATTCGTGATGTTGCCTACTGGAGGGGCCCACTGCAGGTCTACTGGCGGCAAAAGAAACATGAAGTCTGTTTACGCAAAACCTCAATATTAGCGTGCCCTCAGATTTCATATCAGCTGCATGTGCATTGTGCTTCCTTCAGCGGTTTTGTGCACCGTGCACTGTGTTCTAGGTACTTCTGATCGTTACTGCTACACTTCACTTATGTTTCACTGTAAAAGCAAACGTAAGGATCTGCTCCTCGCGTAGAAAATTGATACGTGTCATCGTCGATTCTACAGGAGTAGCCGGATTAACGTCAGCGAAATGAGATACCGGACATCTGATAATCTTACGTTGTCCACATTTGCAGGAAAAACAATTTTGTTCGTGCTTACCTGTAGCTCACCAGTTGTGCGTTACCATCTGCGGAAGCTGAAAACCATTGTTTGGTAACGGCTGCGATCTGTGATGTGAGTGCTTCGTTGCTTACAAAGGGCACCCGAGATCACTCTGACCACGTAGTGGAAAACTCCAGGAAATAGCGTAAAACACTACAAATATGTTGGCCAAGAGACTTGGTCCAAGTACTACCCAGTAATGACACCTCGCTGCACATTAGCAATTTCGGGCATGTAAGTCCATGAAATATTAATTTGGTAACCAACATAATAAACGCTTTGTGTAACCCAGTAAGACATATATTCTTTTAAACCAAACTCTTTCTCTTTCTAGGAACTGCAGTAAATGTCAGCAGATGCAAAAATGGGTTTCCGGCTACCGAGAGGACTTGTGCGTTTACCTTTACACTCTGCATGTGTGTACACAATTGGAACTTTTTGAACACACTTCTCTTTCAACCAGTTTTGGTTTGAATGAGGCACATGCGTCGCTGCACCAGAACGTGCATTTTTGCTTACACTCATCCGTGTTGCTTAGCAGGTGAAGCTGCTTTTTTGCTTATATGTTGCTTACAATGCAAAGCTGCTTTTTGCTTATACTTGAAATTAGGCCGGAGTCGGTGGAAGGGTCTTTCTAGACGCTCGCGATAACATAACAGTTATTATAGAGCTGGCTGAAGGATTCGCTGACCGTTTTGGCAGAAGTATCTTTCTTCGGACAAGGTATAAGGACACAGCGCTGACAAAGCTTGAGAAAAAGCGTAAGTACTCTCTTTATATGAGGTTCGTTTACATGTGTGTAGGTATATATATGCGGGCAACACAATGTTCGGTGCCACATTCCGCCTGTATTAATGAATGTCGATGTAACACCACAGGGTTTGCACGTACAACTACAGCCCCTCTGCACGAATACAAACATTGTTTTATATATATATATATATATATATATATATATATATATATATATTCTACTATTACACCTGTGTGTATGTAGCACACATATGGCTGCAGCCACCGTCCATTGTCGTGTTTCTCCAGGTACGCGAATTCTTGCGTACAGCATCATTTACCACGGTGGCGTACGTCTGAACATGGGTGTGCAACTCAACGTGCATATATGTTTGATAGAGAGAAAGACAAACGACTATATATACGTATGTAAATATCCACATTCCCACATTTTCACACATACGTGTGTAGGCAGCGGATCCGCAGCCGTACGTGTACGTTCATATCTATTAATGAAAAAAAAATGTCTGATTTCCTGCAATAGATACCGCCAAGTGCATCGAAGTGTAGGCAATTCTGGACGCCTATACAAACAGATGTTCTCGAGTATAATGAACCATCTTAGCGACACCTGCTATTTCCTGCACCCAAATATCAGTAGATTCGTAGATGAAGCATGGCTGATGAGTGTGCAACCATCTCAGCAACACCTGCTATTTTCTGCACCCAACTATCAGTAGATTTGTAGATGAAGCATGGCTGATGAGTGCGCAGCCCAATATTGTCCTCTGCTCGCTTTTTCACGGTTGAAAAGTTGGATGTTTTTTAATTTACTTTCGTCCTTTCTTCGCATCTATGATGTTGCTTTACTTCTCACCGCAGTTCTGGATAAACGAGACTTTCGTGGCAACTGGGAAAAAAACGATGGAACACTTGTGGAAATCTACGCGGCGATGCCCCCACAGAATTGGCCCACCTTTTTAAATAGTAAGTGCCTCGTACTTTAAATTTGTTTGTGTTGGTACGCAATGATGAGGATACACATAACGAAACTGGCCACTATTTTCTTGATTTCACACATGCCCCCAACCACATTGAGGGGAATGAGCTAGCTGAAGCAAGCGTTGGCACGGATGGAAGCTGCTTCGTGCTGCTTCCGCAAACATGCAAACGTTTAAGCAACAAAGTGCCCCGCCCATTATTGCATAACAGTGGATGTGATTCAACGAGGCGTGTGTGAAAGTGGTTTAGCATCCGTTTGTTATTTATTCAAGGGGTGAGTCAAACTCTTCTAAGTTCTACAGGGTTGTGCGGTCAGAGGCGTCGTTCAAGAAAAGTAAGACATAGCCGAAATGGTCACTTCAAAGCCCGTCTGACACACGAAGTCGCAGACTCGCCTGTGGAAGAGTCTGCACTGGTTGTATACATTAAGTAGACGGAATGGGGGCGTACAAAGCTCGCGAGAATTGCTGCTGCAGCGTTGGGCAGTCGTTCTGCTGAAAAAGTCATATGAAAACATCTATTTGCGCGTACCTCGAACACTGTTGCAGCGCCTGTTTTCGCAGCGGTGTAGAGGCCGTCCGGGGAACTAGGGACTTGAGGCATTGCTTTTCGCGTAAGCAGTTTAATGTTTTATAAACAGTGCGGTGGTGAGCGTGTCAATATACTCAATGAACACACAGTGGAAAATGGGTTCACTTCAAGCCATAGACGCGAATATACGTGAAGGACGGAATACCAGTGGCACATTCTGTAGACAGATTTTGTAAAGACGGACATCTGTTCACTGTACAATATTTGACAATCATGCGGCAGCAGCGAATTTTATCTTCCCTGCAAGCAGCTTTTTGAGAAGTTGAAGATGGTAAGTAGTTCTTTTTGTAGCTGCACGTATACTGTGACCTGCCCACAAATATTCAATGTGCGTGAGTGTCCGCATGTGTATGTTTATGTGTACGTACGCACGTACGTATATATATCTATCTATCTATATATATATATATATATATATGTGTATATATAATATATATATATATATATAATATATATACATATGTGTAGTACGTGGGTGTGCACACACATACACATGTACGCAAGTGGAAGTAAGGTACCACGTGGTCGAGCAGAGCGAGTGCAGCAAGATTGACACTGCAGCATGCACTCAGTCTACACTTATTTCAGAGAGATGCTCCTGCAAAAGCTTCGGTCCAACCACACTGTGAGCGCCTCTCGTGTTTGTGAATTACTACATGTGAATGCGGTTTCCCGTTATTTTCCTTCGGTGGAAACAGACTTTTCTCGTCAGAATGCGGCCTTCTGGTATAACGACCCGTCGTTTGGCGATCCCCTCTTACGGATGAGCACGGCCCTGTTTCTCGATGAGACTTTACCAGAAGAAAGAGCCGCTTTTCAAACCAACGCACAGGTGGGTGGTGTTGCTCCCCCTCCGTTTATCGGCTTCTACGCTGTTTCTTGAGAAATGCTTAATTACTCCGGCACCTGCACACAGCTATGAGGGGAAGTCCATTTTGATCCACGACAGTTCACAATTTCACCCTGCTGCAGGTGCCGTTTAGCACTTTTTGCATTTCTCCTCGCATTAGTGTATGCAGGGACGACGTAGAACACAACGTCGTACGCGAGTGTCCCTTTGCAGCGAATCACGAAGAAACATCTCTTGCCCGAGCAAACGTACAGCCTACTTATTGTAGCTACATCTCCCACACAGGAGAAAAGCACTCGTCCGGACCAGATACCTGTTCAGAACAGGTGAAGTTGTGTTTCTGCTTTGCTACAGCACTGACAGATGTACCTTTACACACGTACGTGTTTTTCTACATGCGTTAGCCTGTGCAGGCGTAATTGTTAAACACACCTACATATCCGTGCATTTTGACCTGCTAAGAGTACAGCCACACGTGTGAAGGTTGAATTTATTTGTGTTTGCGCGAAATGGTGCCGCCGATAATACCAGGCCTTCTGCTGAAGCATTTCCCATCAAATTACATGGCTGTACTTTAAATAGTTAACTAATCGACGGAAGCCCCGTTCTTCTCTGACCACGACCTCGCTCACCTTTTCCTGTTAAAACCGAAGTACACTCAAAACGTTCTAGTTTCTGAGAAAGCTTTTGCTTTCTTCTTGTATGTATGCTTGTACATGCGTATACGCCCCCGTACTGATGTCAAGTTTGCTCTACTGCTCGTATAAGCAAAGGGTTCGTCTGCTATGCTTTTCGTTTTCGAGTACGTGGAAAACAGGGGGGAATTTTGCAGTTATGCAAATTCAAGAGGATAACACCTTGTCTTCTTTTCACCCTGCTTAAGCGCTTCCTTCCCTCTATAAATGTTGTGTAGTTTGTGCAGCTCGGGTGGTACGGAGCACTTCGTTTTGGATCCAGTCGCATCGATATCTTTTCGCCAGCAACAGGACAGCCCATCTACAGCCTCATCCGAATCGATACGCTTCCTCCTCTGGCGGGTCCACCCCTGTTACAAGTAAAAACTGATGCGTATGTAGTTCTGTATTTTCCAGCAACACCCATACAAAAGCTGGAACCACTGCATACGCAGAGGAGTGTGTCCACTGACTGGGCCGTCAAAAGTATGCACGTGTATAGTGAAGTTGAGACAAGGAACTAGTTCTAGTAGTAAGACTGATCAGGCATGAATCTACGTGTCCATCTGCCTACCCGTCCACCAATTTCTCTCTCTGTCTCTCTCCGTGTATATACATGAACAAATAGAAAACAGTTTTTCGAATATCCGTCACAAACCTGCCGAAATTTCAGAAAACACGGCTAACGTTCGGCAGCTCAGTTACAGAATGTATGCACACGTTGCTCACAAGCAATCTCACGTTTTGTTTTACTACACTTAGTACTAGAACAATTGGAGCTAATAAGCACAAGATTTCATCAGACCGGATGACTTGATAAGGCGCCACATTCTCATACGTGTCACAGCCTAGCACACTACTGGAGACAAAGTCACACCTTCACCTCGCTTTTTAGCCGTGCACATAGATGAATTTTCAGGATAAGAGAAGAAGACAAGGACGATGCCAGATGGCATTGAATACGCTTGAAGGTGTTGTTCACTCAAAAAAGTCGCACAGTATTGCTGTTACCAAGGTGCGCATAGTTTAAATATCGGACATAAAGTCAGACAACTTCACAACGGGAACTATATGTGCCATCATGCATACCTGCATAAACAAGTGTTTATTACCATTCTAACCAAATGCTGGAAAGGTACACACAGCAATATATAGGAGAGGTAAGGTGTACTGCACACGAGGCTTGTCTTCAATCAATTGTGGTGCACCTTCATACATGTCAGGATTATGTCTCCAATTGGTTACATGTATGCCTGGACAGGTGGGGAAGCGCGACTTTGTATCATTTCTCCTATAAAGCTGATAACCGCTAGAAATTACAATCCAGTGATGTATAAAAATGCATTCCGTCTCCCTCGTACGAAGGTCCAATTTGGTAAAACGCGGTGTTAAACAAATGTTTTATCCACTATCTACACGTCTGCGTTCTCCCTGTTTAGCCGTAATGGTAACTTGGTATACACCTGCCGTCTTGTGTGCACTGCAGGAAATCTTCAAGCCAACTGTGAAGGAAGTTGTCATGATGCCCTCTTCCACACAATTCCAAATTTCTGTGGAGCCTCCCAGAATACCGGTTCAGCCCGCTATACCTGCTGTTCGTGTTGTGCCGACTGCTGTGATACCAGACGAGCTGGTGGCGGACCGACTGTTCCGAGAAGACCCGCATGAAGCTGCACCAGAAGTAACAACCTAGAACTATAGAACTGAGTGCATTCATAATAGCCTGTGCTGCCTTGCACACGGAATAGTTTTATGCTCTAATTGTCGCTCCCTCAGTATACATGCGCACACACATACACGTACGCACACTTCTTCGACAGATAAACCCTTTCAGCATACAAAGTTGTAGACTGCCGGTGCGCGGGATCGTATTGGAAGCTGGGCAGCTTTAGAGCTCATGAGAATACCACTGGAGAAAGCGCATAAGCAATTTCAGGTGGTAGCGTCTCATATAGAACCCATGAGTTCGATCTTGCATAATTATGTTTTTCTTGGGAATACGGTTGCCAAAGTCAATGTACAAGAATTCACACTCTTGTCAAAGGTGACGAGCACGTATTCGCGTCTCCGGAATGTATCAGCATACGCGTGCAATTAGATAAACAGCCCCGCACACACTTGCACACCAACGCCTGTTGGAGGCAAATATAGAGCTTCCACCTTACGGAGGAGTCGAAAAGGGAATTTTACGTATTCACCGTACAGTGAACCTATTTGGTATGTGTGCTTTCATATGTATTTATATTGCCTGTGTACACGTAGGTCTGCGCTGGTCGGTAATGTAACTTTTTCATAGCCATAGCAGCTTTCCGATTGACGCCTGAGAGCGCAGAGGTTCTTGCATGTATGCAAAGATACTTACCTGAGTGTACAAACGTAGCAACAGCACTCGGAATGACGATTTATCAACCAAAGACATTCTCCACTTTGGTAGTCAAGTACGTAAGTGACTGTCACCTACTCATACGTTCAGGTAAATGAGCAGGCGGAGGAGTCTCCACCTCCCTGCTTATTTGTAAAAAATGTGTCCTGTTTTCCAGGATGTGCTCGCGGCGGCATCGAACATTTTTGCGGGTCTAGCAGCGCTTGCTAGCTGAAAAAGCCTTGTCCTCAAGATGCCTCGAGGGTACGTTTTCATCGGTTCTTTGGCCATGTCAAAGAGGCAGTATTCCTGGAGAAAGGGAGTAAGGACCGGTGCGACAGCGTGTTTTACCCCTTTCAGAAGACAAACACAGTCGAAGGGGGCTCTCGTAGTCGGTTGCCTCGCCTAAAATATCACTTTCTACATGATGGCATTATTGCACTTCTCGCTCGCTCTGGCCTTGTCTTCCCTTCTGCTGTGCGGACAATGAATAGATACAGAGCTGCACCTACAGCTACCTATCCACCTCCATCTCCTCACCCTTCGTTGCGTACGCGTACATGTAATCCGCAGCAACCACGCATAGAATACCAAGACAAGGATGAATTGAATTTTTGCCGCCGGCATGCATTGCTGAACTCAACGAAGCCAGCTTGCTTTCGTCAACGTGGAAACGGAGGCCCTTGGCGTCAGCGATATACGATAATCACCTCTCCCATTCGCTGTGCGTGGGCTCCTGTTATTTAGTACCATTGCAACTCTGCTCTTTCTTCTTTAATCTATGCTTTACACAGTCAACAATGGTCACTCACTCTTTTTTGCTGCTAATGCCCCTCAGCGCCGTATACATATCGTGGCGTCGTCAACTAAATGTGGTTCGCTTTGTGCGCCTTCCAGTATCACATATGTCACCCAACGTAAAGACCATAAACTGTTGTTTCTATGTATCATTTGATCGTGGAGCTGTATTTTACTGATACACTGTTCCGTGTGCGGGTGTATAAGTGCATCACTTCAGTGGCACATACTTATGTGGAGACGGTAACGCACGTCGTTGTGTGCACTTCAATCAATACATATATATATATATATATATATATATATATATATATATATATATATATGTATATATATATGTATGTATATACATATACGTACATATATACCTTTACGCAAATATATATCTGTTCAGCTGTACTGCGTAGAGTCGTCCACAGATGTCTACGTTCAGGGTCCCCTGCACCCAATACGCGTGCATTTATACAAGGATAAATGCTTACTACATGTTCGATGTTCTAAAATGCGACTGTTTGGAGCGCTCGCTGTCGGTAGCAAGGGAATCCGTTACTGACAGTGTCCTGTAAAGGTAAATTTGATCCTGTGGCTGTTCGAATACATGCGCAAGGGGTAGGCATTTTACCGGGACGTCAGCTATTTATTTCTAATGCGTTTGTTCCTTAACGGCGAGTAACGACGTAAGTGTGGTTTTGTACCTTAGATTCCAGGCTGAAAGCACGAAAGCTGATACATATCGCAACAGCCTGATTTTTTTTTTTCGTTTGTGATGCTGTTCATCGTATATGTCAAATGTAAGCACCTCTCCGTATATACATATATATGCGGCATACTCTTCTTGCCTGTTTACAGCTTACACCACATCCATATTTCACGCAGTCTTGCAGACACGGAGTTAATGTTCGAGCGATCAGAACTGTTCTGTTACGGCACGATTGTGAGTGAATCGCAATTACTGGACTTCCGGTGTTTCGCACTTCACTGATTACGACGTTATTTACGACTGCGTTGCCTGCGGGAAAAACCGTATTTTACATAGTGTCCTCGCTACTTAAAGCGGTGGCTGCCTGAATTTTGCATACCAAGCCAGATGCATGGACCACACTGGGATAGCTGGTACGCTTGTTAACAGAGATGTAGATTTACATGCGTGTTAGCTGATAGCCAAAGCTGTAGTGAAGCCGTGCACACATTCTATGGACAATTGTGAAAATATCTCTTGAGAAGTGGCTGCACTTACAACTACAACATATACAACAACGTGGACGGTCCTAGAGAGGCGCACTCGAGACAGATTGATTAGCACGTTACGCAGTGGTACACGGTCACACTGAAGACACGACAGCGTTTTAACGTACCATGATGTTTGTCGTCAGCAACCGCAGTGAAAACGCGTGACGCAAACTCTGTTACCGTGTCAAATTCCCATGAACAAGACAGCGTCGACTTCGAAAAATTTCTCAGAAGTAGTAGATGGACACGAGCAGCAAACAACCATTATCTACAGACAGAAGCTGTCTTGCAGGTTGTGATCAAATATGGTCAGCAGAACTTTTGGTGTTTATTTGGATAGGAACGTAACGCAGAGTAATTTTCAAGGGCTGGCTGTACACCCACCAAAGCTGCCAGTACCCAAAGTGCATAACATGTCCAGTATCATAGTGGTTCTCCTTTATTTGCACTCGGGATGAAATGCACCGTCTAAGCATAGATAGTTATCGAAATACATACTGTCCTATCGCGAGAGACAGCTGAAAAAGCTGAAGTGCAGAATCTAGTATGCTGGATGGCGCCACGCGAGCCTGAGCGACGAACCAGCATCTACATCGTTTTTTACTGTGGTCGAAAAACAGACAATGCTATTTTCTGGGCCACGCCTCCTCACTGATAAAACTGGACAGCAGCGAAGAGGTCACAGGTAAGAACCCTCACACATGCATACGCGGCTTCGAATATATGAGGCTGCGTGCAATTCCGCGTTTACCCACTTTTGTTCATATAAAGCGACCGATTTTAAATCTGGAATGCATCAGCGGCTCTTTATAAGCTTACGCCGGTGGACCTGGTGTCGTCTTCGCTGAACAGACCGGTTCAACCGTTGCCAGTGTTGTAGACGGTACTTGCAGAAGCAGCTGGAAATGAGGGAGAAAGAAGAACCATGTATATATATTGCATACAGGCAGACATGGAAACCCAAGTATTTTTCAACAAGCGGAGTCAAAACAAAGACGTAGGGCTGCACAACCAGTAAAAAAAAAGATGAGGCTGCTGGGTTATATTTCAGAAGTGCGTCAGTGTCCACATGTGTATGTGACACTAAAAGTTGACTCAATACGCTATTGTAAGAAGACCAGTGTCGCAAGTACGGATGAGCGTGCATAATACTGTGTGAAGGTGAGATGTTTATACCTTGAACAGCTCTATTTGGACAGCTCTACGTCAAGACAGTTGTGATATCGACGTCGGGATGTGCAGTTGAATTTCGCAGTAAAAAAGTTCTAACTATGAAGCACAATTCGTTCAGTGCACCTCAGCGGCGGATAACAGCCAACAACCAAGCCGCGAGTAGTGAAGAACTATCCGCCGTATACCGCCGTATACCTGTGACGACTGCTGTTTCTAATTCTTGCCCATCAGCCAGGGAAAAAAGCAGACATCACACTCTTTGTTTTTTATTTAACGTGGCAAGCTAAAACCAGGAGCGCAATGAAGGTAAAAATGCAGAAGTAATATAGATTAATGGTTCTCCAGATACACACATGAAAATCAAGGGAGCATAACAACGCAGGACGGTGGTCTAGTTAGATGTAAGGAAGCTTGCTCGGGGACAAAATTCTTTGACTTCAGCTTGAAACAAGCCGGCGACTTAGTGCTGCTTGAGAAAAAAGACGTTTCAGTGACAGAAGGCGAGATTGCACGAGCCGTACCGAACGAAGAACACTGCACCAGTGTAGAATTAGGGGACGAAGAGGGCGTGTCAAAAATGTACGGCGGTGTATGTGACACCGTATTGAGTGAGGAAGACGATACTAGATGGGAGATTGCCCCTGCCGTATACAAATGTTCTTCAGCGTGAAAGACGTCCAAATTCTTATCAACAGTCACTGGCACAACATCAGCACCATCGAGGCGACAATAGACTGTTCGTCGGCAGGCGTCGGTGACTGACCGACATTTTATTACGGGATCCTCCGTAACCCTTCTGCCGCTGGATTCGTAATCTTCTTCAGCCTCCAGTGCACACCCGCTGCATTGGACTTCAGCTGTAGTCGTTTTCTGCGCTGGCATTACGAAAACGCAGGCGCTTTCTATTCGTTGCCTCGGATTGTCTCCTTTTCATAACACTCATTGTCTACACGTGCTCTTGCTTTTACGCTTTGAGTATCCTCTTCTTCTAGCAGCCCCTCAGTGTATAGAACTCAACCGCTGCTTCTGTTTTTACTATCTTTCACTTCAGTTGCAACACACGCACAGAAATTCGAAGCCTCACGCTGCCTTATGATAGGAGATTCGCAGTCATTCTCTCGCTCTAACATTTTCATCTTGCGATGCTTCACAGCCATCTGATACGCATGTTCGAAGCCGTGTTTACGCACACCAAAATATTTTCTCATCACCGTACGAGTCTCTTTATCGTGGTAGGTGGATACCCACCGCGTGTGGACACGATCGAATATGACGCCCGCAAGCTTAGGAAGCTTTTTCGCCATCGGCGGGTAATCTTGGTCGTCTCTCTTTTGCACCTTTTTTGGGTATGTGTCTCTCGTCTTCTTATCCTGACTTCGGACCTTCCTGCTACTGAAACCTGCCACAACTACTTGTAAGTTTGTTTGTCCATCTTTCCGAACTTCACCCACCTCTTCGCCTTTCGTATTGCCCTCAGAGACGTTAGCCCGTGCTGTGTGCGCTGGATAGTCAGCGAAGGGCAGCAGTATAGAATTCGGTGGTTTCAGCGCCGCATGGGGTGCTTGGTGTGTTTTCCATTCGTTGGTTTTAGCGTTTCCGCAATATTCACGGGTGCTCACTTTCAAGGACAGTTCCTCAGCTTCTGGATTAGAAGAGATGCTTGGAGAGGCTTGAGAAAACTGCGACTGGTCACATTTTTCGAAAAACCTACCATGACATGAGAGATGAGACACGTGCAATGAGGTTGGAGCTAGAGTATCTGCTGCATCAGAAGTGCGCAGCTTCGCTCTGCGAAAAATTGAAACAGTAGAATCAGCTACACACACGTATCTGTCACGCAGTGATCCGTCGGTTGCACAAAGCGAAAACGCATGGTGAAACACTAATGAGTCTTCATTAAACACACTGTGAATTCTTGCTGGTGCTCCTAGTTCTATCCAATTAGTCGGCATGTGTTGCTGGTGCTGCTGCTGGGCCGTGTGAGTAGAAGAGGGTGTCGCTTCGTACAGGCAAGAGACATGTGCATTCTGTCGAGTCTGTGCGGTCCGTCTGGTATCGTCAAAGAATACACGGAGGTCGTCAGATCTTGTCAAGGCCGCAAATCTCGGCTGCCGCTCCCGTTCGTATGCTTCTTCACATGTATTTTCTTCGTCGAAAGTACAGAAAATTGGCGTTCTGGTGGTTTCGCGCTGTCCGCAGCTCCACCGAGGCTTTGTTTTCGGTTGACTTGTGTTGGGGTCGGTCTGGTTGTCATCAACTACGCAAATTTTTTCTACACAGGATTCCTTCAGACCCCAGGGCTTGGCGGTAGAAGTTGATGGGACCGAACTTTTGAACCATTGCTGCTGCCCATCTGCGCGTATCGTGCTGCTCCGGCCACTGCTGCTGTGGCGACAGGTAGTGGTACTCGTGCTGCTGTCTCTGCCTCGCTGCCCTCTCTGTGCGACTGCTGCTGTATACTTCGGAAGAACAGTTGTCGAAATTTCTTCGACTGCGTCGAAATAAGTTTTCCCCCTCCCATGAATTCCGCAAGTATCCCACATCAAAGTGTCTGTCACGTGGAATTGTGTGTGTGGCGCGTCTTGGCTTTTTCCCTTTTTGGAAGGGCGACGGAATGATGAAGCGGACGCAGAGGATTCGACAGAGACAGAAGAAAGAAGAAAGGCTGAAGAACTGAAGGCTGGAGACAGGCGTCGAACGGCCTTTGGTGAGGGCTGCGTGGTTGGGGGATTTATGCGGCGACTCAATAAATCAGTCAGCGTTGCAAGAGATGTGGAAAAGTTTCCTCCGTGGATATTCCCGTAGCACAACATGTTCACACAAACCAGGAGCACCGCAGCCTCGACGCGATTCAAGGAAAGGGACGAGAGATGTAGAGTCTGATCGACCAGATCGGCGGTTAAAAAAGAAAGCCGTGGAGCCGGCGAAGCACTTGCATCTTTTCGATCAGGTACAGGGGGCCTTTCCATCGTGGCAAGTGAATGAAACATGCGATTACACGCACTACGCTGCATGCAACCTTTCTGTGCTTGTACACGCGTGCAAAAACGGGCTCCAAAGAGCGACAGTCAAGACACAGTGTTTGTCTAGCGAACGCGATGCTGAATGCGTTGACGCATTGTAGAAATTCTGAAAAGCGGCAGTCACGAGGGACGGTGATTGTTGCACAGTGATAGGGGGAGTATGAGGAACGCGGTCATTGCTATATATTTACTGAACTACCGAATATGCGACGTAAGCTGTCCGCAGGGAGTTGATGGTGAGATTCGCCTTGGTTATCTGCTTGGAGACATGTGTGAGGCATCATCAAAGCAGTATCAAAGACAACCTGGTTCCAGTGGCGTGAATCAATAAGTCACACGGAGTGGGTAAAGATGCATAGTAAATCTTCTTGTAAACCAACCAAGCACTGGCCCCGCTAGCTGTCGGTATTGGTATAGGTAAAAAAGGATGGTTCCTATCATCAAAATGCTGTGCTGTAACACTTTGCAAATCTGCCCATGCAGCAGGTCCCGCGTAGGCACACAGCCTGTCTTCAGCGAGTAGCGAGAATTTGAGGGACAATTAATTGTAGCAACTACACGAAGGGTGAACTCAAAAAGAGGAACAAGAGGGACCAGCGGGTACAATGGATTCTAATCTGTTGCGGACTTCGTGACCGTGTAATTGCTTAACACAATTTGTCTAAATTCATGAATATGGGACCTACCTTACATTCTTTGTGAAGTGCGTCGGTCTCTCAATGTAAAGAATGCATTTCTGCTTCTGGCTATAAAGGGCCGTTCTCCTCACCTCTGCTCCGAAGGGTGCTTGTTCATGCAGGCATTAAGAAAGTCATGCTAAGCGGCAAAATGACGTAGTTACGCCTGCATCCATAGGCAGAGTTGCAGATAGCGTTAACGCAACTGGTAACAAGGTGGGAGTGGCCTGCTGGGAGAGCAGTCGGGGGTAAAACAATTTGCCTGGGTGCTGGTATAACGGGGTATTTGTGACTGCCTCCTACACTATGCCGTTAATTTCGAGGTCGTGGAGCACTACAGAAGACCAATTATCTAGCGGTTTGATTCTGGCATCTTTAACACCAACCAAAAGGGTACTCAAACTTAATGCTGCTGACATCGTTACTGACGTCGTGACATGGCGCGTGCGCTGCCTCACATGAGGCTCATTCACGCTTGTCCACTTCATTATCTCGCACTAGGAGAGCGCACCGCGAGAGACACAGTAAATCGGCAGCGGCATGTAGAGCCTCTCTGCTCTTTGAGATAGCTCCACCACCAGCAGACATGCTAGAAACTTTCAGCTCGCTAAAATGGAAGCACTTTGTGTTTTTTTTTGTGTTGACACACGCGTATTGTCAAGACACAACCAGCGTTGAGCGTCTCACATCCAATGTCAAATCGATCTCCGGCGGAGTTAGTCATAACTGCCGTCACAGCCGCTACATCAGTAGAAAGCGAGAGACACTATTTTGGCTGGTGGAAACGAAAAGACACCAACGATAAAGACGATCTGTCTACTTTCTCGCCACGCCGTGTAAGCTGGAAACATCGGTGATTCTCCCGCCGCAGGGGCCGCTGCGCCAGCTGGGACAAGACCAGCAAGGACGGCGTTCCGACACCCAGCAGCAATAGACAAGTAGCAGCTGTTTCAAGGGTAAAAGAGATCCACCTCAAGCGCAGACCGGCAACAGCAGGCGGAACGACCGCAGCGGCAGCGCGGCGAGGTCAGCACAAACAGCCCTCCACCGTGCTGCCACCTGCATGTCTCCAGGGCAAGCGGCGCCTTCGGGATCTGAGAGTTTTAGAACTTTACTTTGGAGAAACGAGGAGCTCATTTCTCCCAGAGGGATGATACTTGAGATGTCGGAGAGGCAGCTTGTCTTCGCATACTCTTGTAGCCCCAATGAACTTACACACCTGGATGACCATGCCCGATTTACTTGCTGTTAAAGGCGGAAACGTGCACGCAATCGGATCCGAACCAGGCTTGCCTCACAGCATGACGTAAGAAGATACTCGAACGTACTACGTATCATACAGAAAATTTCTGCTCTCCTCGAATGACCACTTCGCACAAGCAGCTAGCTTTGTCGCGAGGTTTCCCCTGCAAATCGGCCTCCAGTGGCTCGCGCACCTGCAGATTTCCATTTTGCTGTATTACACGGGACAATAAAAAACTTTCCTGTTGCCTGCTTCTTCGAAACGACGCTGCTCGGTGATGCCGCCGTTCATTAGCAATCCTGTGAATGACAATATCTACTGTGTTCCCCTCGGTCTACCGCCACGCAGCTTGTGCAGCGGCATCCTATTCTAGGAAATTTCAGACATCAGCTCAGACACGTTCCATGCTCGAGCGCCTGCAGATCACACACTCAAGAGGCAGGTGGGGTGCCTCCGCAAGGGGTACTTCCGACCTGATGGTTGCGAAGTCCCCACCGGCCTATCGCCGCAAGCATTTGCTCGACCGGAATTGAGGGAATGCACAGCTCTGTATTCTCATACGACACGCCATTACAACTTTACTGAAACTCTCATTTATGTGTGGCGAACGGCAGCTGCCATACTAATACAGTGCACAGACAACTTTTGTGTAGTTCGTTCAAGGACGCGACATAATGCTGAACCTAAAAGACAAGTACTCTGGTTTCTCCAGTTGAGGATCTTTTTCGTGTCTTTCAAAAATAGCTTCGAGAGCATATCTTTGGTGGAATGGCGCTGACATAATATTCACTATCAATCAATCAGGGTTATTTTTTTGGCCTGCTCGTCACGCAGGTGTTCCTTTGCTTCACAAGTCCGCTAGCTGGGTAGAGTTGCGGGATCCGAGTGTACGATTCAAAAGATTGCACAACACCAATGCAGCAGCTAGCGCTTCCCTGTCGTTTTCCTGTGAAGCACTCTTCCACTCTGCACAAAAGATGAGACAGCACTTGTGGACTATGCGTGTACATTGACACGGCATGTCGGCGTATCCACGCGCGGTTTGCAAGGCCTTGACCATGTCCATCATGCTGCAAGCGGCAGTGAGGGATGTGTCAAATACAAACTCGCAACACTCCCACTCACAGCATAACTTACTTTTCAGGTATGCTGCGTAGAACAGACTTTCCACAGGCGAAAAAGAGCTGATGTGCCCGCGCACGTGACGGTAGGAGTAAGATTTCAAGTATTGTCGGCTTCAGTTTTCTGCTCCGCAGCAAAACAGATATCCAGTACTGTAATACGACCCAGCGGGGCGACAAACCTATGCGCATTGGGCCTTATGTGGTTTTTCCTCTATTCCGTACAAGGCCGCTCACGAAAGAGGAGAAGCGAGTGTAACCATTACCTAAAACTATATTTGACCACATGCGCCGCTGCCGGGTCTTATCTGGGTGGATCCGTCACTGTTAGTTCACGCCTTCATGAACATATACGGTTGTACTGTTTTGGAAGCCGATATTATCCGTTATAGCCATCTAGAGATGGTGAATTTTATGCTTAGCACTTTGACGTTAGAATTAGCTAGCAGGCGAGCAAATGGAAGGCTTCAGCAGTGGCTCCGCAAACTGACGCGCACTATATGCTGCAGTTCCACCTTCACCTAGGTCGCGGCCGGCATTACGTCAAGGTATACGAGACTAGACAGCAAAACCAGACTTCTCTTCTGGACGCTGAGGCCTTATTTGCGAAAGGGGAAATTGAAGGATTTAGAAGAGATGTGTAACTCTCCAGTAGCCTTAAGGAGCTCCCCCCGGCGTAATAAGTACTGACACTCTTCAACAAGGAAATACGTTATCGATGTCTTAGAAAAACGCTGTACGGTGTGGTGTGCTTGGAATTAGCATATACCAATTTAGCTTATTTTGGCAGTTGCAGACGTCCGAGACAGTCAAAACACGCGTACCTGAAACAGGTATGAAGACGCGGCTTGAATCTTGCACTTTTTCGCACATGTCAAATATATTTGTTTTCACGCACGTGTACACACCTCTGGATTCAGGTGGGCGGTTGTCAGCATGGCAGGTATAGTCGACGATAAGGACACGAAACAAGGGTGAACTTGTCGAACGTCTTAAGAGTCGAAAACTCTTCACTTTGTACCCTCCCTCAACCATTCAATAAGCGAAAGAGGTAAACGGAAGAAGAAAATATATCAGATGCACTAAAGAGTATGGAAAAGGAAGACACACTACCCTCCCTGCCATGGTATCAGAACGAAACCCCGTGAATGTGGGCGCACGAACGATCCTTGGCCGGAGCGTGTGTGTGCGACGAATACACGTGCATGCTTGGAGCGATTATGTCATACTCCCACATCTGCATAGTTTAGCAGGTATACGGGTCAAATAAAAGGCAGAAGCCATATTCATGAGCACCTCATGTACACGTACACACGTACAACATAGTCTCTAAGTACTTTATAAGCCTGCATCTTCGAGCACACAGTCTGCAAGTGCATTCAGATAGAGTTCAAAAATGTACGACTAGAGTGAGCATTGTATTCTTTTTCCGGAGAAACTCGAGCCCGATCTTTTCATTGACGTTTATATGTCGGTGCAGGGTGCCTGTGTGCCCGTTGGAAACGCAATACTCCATGTTTAGTATTTCGCGGTAAACTGTGAATGAACCTGTTTTTCGTTTGAGCAAGTAAACCTCGGATTTGTTACCTTAGAAAGGCGCTCTTCGTCCGAAATGATCTGCCATCTAGTGGTGCCCTCGAAGTAGAGCAACCGACTGGATAATTGAACGATATCGCACACTTTTTTCAAAGGTGGTGGTTTTACGTCTTGTCTCTACAAATTACTTTTCTAACCATGTTCCTGTGGCGCACTTGTAAAAACGTACATAACTTTGCCGTATAAAATTGAAGATGCACAAATAAAGTCCGCCCTTTATATATATACGTACATACGTGTATATTCCGCTCTTGCTTTGACCGGCACTGGAGTACACATATGTCTGACGGTCTGTAAACATTGCTCACGTCCTTGCAACGTCTATAATAGTGCGCCAGTGTACCTGATTGTGTGTGAATACTCACTTATCCACTCCCTTAGTTTTCTTCATCTCTGACATCCAGTCGTAGTTTCCCGAAACGGCTTTCAACCTTTATTGACCTTATGTGACAGTCAAATTAGTTTCGCATAATGTCAACGCTGTGGTGTTCCACGCTATCCGTGGAATCGAAACGAGTCGCTCCGGAAAATTTCAAGAGCACTAAATTCTCAGCAGCAGCCTTTACAAGCGGACTAACCACAAGAATAGTTGTGCACGCAGAGTCAATGAGTTTGTTTGCTATGAAGTAGTCTTTCCACCCCGTATTCATAGCACTGCAAAGTACAGAGCCCTTCTTTGTGAGGATGATCGCCAAGCGGGAATAACGCCATTTGCATTTCCACCGCCCCGACTGTCGCGTCGTATATACCGAGCATGCTCATAAAAGCTCATCAGCACTGAACATCACCCAAGATACGGATATATATATATTATATATATATATACATTTATATATATTATACGAGCCGGGTGGCGAGTGCGCATACAAGCGCACCTTCTCATATGAATGCGACGACCTCTTATCACTGACGTGTGTCTTGTGTCGTACACTATGTATTCTAGCCTGCATGGGGCCCAAGAATGCATGTCATAGACACACCCATACACCAACGACCAAGCAAGCGTAATACATCCACCAGGTTTCCTGTCGTTGACAGATAAAATATCGCAAGCAGAACAGTGAGCCCGCGCTCCCATGCTACAGCGGCTCATGTATATAAGAGGCATGTGCTCCACTGACGCGGAAGTGACCAAGTCTACAATGTCACCTCTCCTTAGTTCTCTGCGTATCACGTGCCGCGTATCCTATAGGCGAAATAGTCCACCACGACTCTGTACCGCTGGCCAGATACAGAAAGTTCTTGTCGAACGAGATCGAATGGTACTCGACCCACTAGTTGAGCTCGCTACCAAATATATGTGTCGAGTTCCGCAGTAAGATTGTAGCAGGACCAATTGAAAATGGCATAGCGTTGGCAGAAGTGGCGCTAATAGGGAGCAATTTGCTGCCGTGAGAAAAATGTAAACGATAGACGTGGTTCCCGCTTCAATTTAGTCGTGGAGAGGTGCCTTTTCTGTACCATAGAGCTCTTTCTCTTGCTTTGAAAACTTCTGCCTGATGGTATATAAAGTTTCGAGGCAGAGTTCGCCGAAGCGTCCCCTATCCGTCCACAGCAAAACTTTTGCGAAGTAAGCGCCTGATCAGTCAAGCAGCCGCTCTACGAGAGCATCTGCGGTAGAAAAAATCCAGGGCAAGTCGCGCCACTAAGAGCGAAAACCAGAAACCGAACCGAACCACCGTTGGGCCGCCTGCTGCGGGCAGAATTGTAATCGCACGTAACAGGAAAACACATGAACAAGTGAAAATTTTTGTGCAAGTCACATACGAATCAGCCAGACAGGAATTCCTATAGCGCGAAAACCAACAAAGGAAGCCACATTTTAACCGGCGCAAACCAGCAACAACCAGCCGGGTCTGCCCGACAAAATGAACCCAGCACATGGAAACGAATTCGCATGACTGATTTCAGCGTACAGTGTACGTGTACGTCATGTGAAAGAACAACCAGCCGGAGAATTCAACACGACAACGAAAGCATTAGGATGTCGTCGTTTCTGTTCTTTGCAGGTATAAGCCTGCCCTACGTATGAAGATAACATCAGCTGATATAAAATCAAGCATTCGAAAGCAGATATGCACCGAGCACTGTCTATAGGCGGTTGTTACACATGTTGGAACCGCCTAGAGGAAGTCTGTCTTATTTAGGGCAAAACGCGCGTGCAGAGTTGCACCACCATGGTGTTGAAAGCACAAGCGACGAGCCCTCACGACTCCAGTAGTGCCCATTCCTCCACACCAACTGTAAGCCGAGCGAAAAACTAACTTATTTAAAGAAGGTATTAAAAAATTCTAAAAAAAGAATTGTAACGCAGTGGCAAGCACACTTACGCAACCTCGGCGCCACAACCAATTCATAGTGAGTCAACCAGGTAAATGGAAATTGATTCAAAGCAAACGTTAAGACTGTTTTCTGCGTGAAGTGTTCACATTTAGACGACCACAGAAATTCAACCGGAGATCTGCCAGTTGTTTACCGCTTTCCTGACGGTGTCGTGTGTCAACGAAATATCGACGGTAGCACGTACTCCTTTAGAAATAAAGACAGTTGAAATAAACAGATTCGGTCAGCGTGAGTTTAATCTACGTGGAACGACCAGTTACGCCACTTAATCAATGCCAAGTATGCATGATTTTCCTGCTGTTGTCACGTTGGCAGAGACTTCCTTCGACGGTGGACGGTCCATGGGAGGAAGGCGAGCAAGCAGACGCCAATAAGGAAAAGCACTTATTCTTACTTTTTTCCTTGAAGAGGCGATAAGACGCTCTCGTTGATCATGAAAAGACACGTGAATTGAGGAACTGTACTGCTATGTAGAATATAAGAAACCGCTGTCGAATCCGTAACAAAGACGTGAGTCGAAAAAAGGGACAACTCAA
>CATKUM010000184.1:0-52418 GCA_949786405.1 Onychomys arenicola | reverse complement strand
AAAGTTGAAACGTTACGGTGTACGTTCAGACACCGCTGTAGTGTTTGATCGAGACGGATATCCGATAAAGCTTATGAGTTTGGAAGCAGCGAAACGCCATTACGAAATGCTGTATCGGAACCTCCAGGTGCATCGACACCTGATGAAACATGGGCAGCACTGTTGATTGAGTCGAAATAGAAGGCAAAAAAGATCACTTCTCTCTACCTACACATCTAGAAGGCGATGTCGCGAGTGGAAAGTGAAAGAGTGCTTTCTTCACAGTTGTGCATAGATATGGGTGAATGAAGACGCTCGCTGGTGTGGGTGGGTGTATATTGAACTCGCGAGAAATGGCTTTTCCATATTCTTTTCAAGGATATTTCATTGGCCATCTGCTTTCGTGCTTCTTCAAAAAAAATCACAACGGCGATACAGAGTACATACAATATGCGTCTCTACGGCGTGCATATCCGCGGTATACGAACAGAAGAGATCTGCGGTGTATGTACAGTATATGTGTATCTGTGGTCTATGGACAGGATCTGCGCACCACCGGTGTACGTGCAGAATGTAGGTATCTGTGGTTTACGTAAATATTCTGTGCATCTCTGATGTACGTGCAGAATGAGTGTATCTGTGCTGTACGTAAAGAAAAGCTTCATCTTCAGAGTGTTTATGTGGATCTGCGCTGCACGTACAGGATATGCGTGTTTGCGGTATGTGTAGAGGATGTGCCTGTCCGCGGTGTACGTACAGCCGCACACGTGGACGAACCATACATCTATATGTCTTTTTGCGCAGTATGCAGAAAGCTCATTGAAGGTGTGCATGCCCGAATACTCTAAGAGTAAACTTTGATTGTCATGAAAAGAGAAGCGGTAAACAGGTGACCTTGTCGATTTCGACTCTTGTGGGTGCGAGGCACTCAACGGCAGTAGGGGCTACTCTCCGTGGTGTACCAACGGAGGAACATACGCTATAGCCATCGCTTTCAACTTCGGACTTTATTGGTTGACAGGTAGCTCCACGTAGCTAGTAGCGCAGTTCTTTTGCGGTAGACACCAAACAATCCCTTTATATTGCCGCGTATATAGCATTCTTCGCTGGGCGAGCACGACACGAAGCATCTTGCGTCCTCGTGACCTGCAAATAGACGTTTTCCTTTTACCCATGATGTCAACCTAACTCTACGTAGCGTCGGATGCGGCGCGTATCACTCTTTTGCTCTACATGGTCGCTCAGGCCTGCCACATCGTCGTCGGTAGTTACTATGGGAGGACTCCTTGCACGTCGAAAGCCTGAAAGTGCTGTTGGGTATCTGCGTATACACCTAGATATAAATGTTGTGCAAGTGTGTGACGACATGTATACACACATAATCCAGTATCATTCTACATATGTGTTGTATGACTGTGTACCTGTGTGGAAGTGCGTTTTTCTGTCCGCGTAGTGCCTTATTTGAAAGTGTACAGTTGTGTTCGTGTACAAATATAGCGGCACATATATATATGTATATATAGTATAGATTTATAGGTAGATAAACATCTCCATCCGTTGCTGTCTAAAGTATACACATGTCGGTATGTTTATGCGCAAAAGACGCACAGGACCAGGGACAATTTTTTATGTCAATGACCGCGTACGGGCACGCAGACGTGCAGATTCGCCTCTTTGTCTCTCTTTATATATGGGGTTTGCAGATGTCTGTTCCCGCAAGTATGTGTAGTCTGTATGCTTCAATATACATATATATATATTTATTGTTGAGGAATTCGAATACAACTGAAGTACTATGACGACAGATGTAAATGCTCCATCATCTGTTTGAAGTTCCTGATCTGCGTATTGTTCACGTTTCCTTGCGCATGTCACGTGACCGGATCAGCTACTGCGCATTTGTTCGTATGCACGTGTAAGTCGAATATTCTGAAAAAGAAAGCCAAAGTCGAGTTCGTTCGTCATTGACATCCGCACCTGCTGAGTAAAAGTGTTGGCCGTCCATTTAAGTACTACTACCGTGAAACGCTGAACTGCATTCTCTTTCTCTTCCTATAAATGCACCGTCAGAGCGAAAGACACTTGTGTTCAGAAACGTCGACAACGTCAGTCAGTACCGCTGCACTGCTACTTCCAGCAACGCAGTCTTCTTCCTCCAAGCAAGTGTCTTCTGCAGGTATTATTCTGTTTATATATATATATATATATATATATATATATAGAGAGAGAGAGAGAGAGAGAGAGAGAGAACGAAAAATAACGATACAGATGTCCTTTGCATTGCGAACCTCGGTGATTTCCTTACTTACTTTCGAAAGCTGATGTCTTCCCACGTCTGCCTCGATTGTTTCCCTGCCTCTTGTGGATTTTGTTTTCCTTCACTTTAACTGGGAAAATTCAACAAAGATACACTTTTTCACTTCTGATCCTCTTCTTTGACGTCGCTGTCGTTCCATATTATCTTTTCAACCGGAAAAAAAATCATTATTTTTTCAGTAAGGGCTATCCCTCCTGTATGTCGCCATTCTAACGTTAGGAAAAAAGAAGAGGCTTAAATAAATGTGTATATGTGAGCGTATATAGCTGGATAAAAGAAGCTAAAAAGTGCATCCACGTTGTCTGTTGGAAATTTCCTACTTTAACACTTAGACGAAAGCACAAACCGCCTCATCTTCCCCGAACAAATATTACCGTGTCACAGCCAGCGAAGAACTACGAGACTTCTGTGTTTATATACATAAACGGTATACATCCTTACGCCTCCACGCATGTATACATATATGTATACGTATATATATATATATATATATATATATATATATATATATATATATAAGCACGTGCAAGCTTAAGCAGAACTGATATTACACCGCAGATTTGGCGATGATAAGCAGAGAGGAAAATTCCTTTCACAAAGGCAGGTGTAACATGGTTGCAGAGTCAGTGGCTGGTGCTCACACTTGCACTGTATTATTCCGTAGAAACAATGCCACAACACGCATGCAAAACTTTTCAATCTCTTTCAATAGACACATAGGTGTGTGTACAAACGTACAGATGTATATATTTGATTTTTTCATCTCATCGCTCACTTGCAATCTACGCAGAATATCGCATAAGCACAGATAGACCTATATTTAATTTTTTTGCACAAACGTATTTTCGCAAGCGGACATTGACTTGCAATATCTAGACATACATGCGTATACATCTATCCTATATATATATATGTATAATTTCTACTTTGCACAACTGGCATACTATCACAAAATTTCGTGTGCACTGCCACACTGCGCATGTGTACCAACTGCCTTGTTACACAACGGAGGGGCGAGCAGGCTCGGTGTACTCGGACGTGTGATACAATCTAGCCCTTTCAACACTCGCTTCTTCACTCTTTCGTCGCGGTCTGCACGTATGTATATTCGTGTCCCAGGAAACGTGAGGTGACTAAAAAGAAGGCCAAGTGAATATAGTTTACTGCGTTTGCCGTCGTTCACCGTTCATACCACCAAGTGTGAAAGCTTTTTGTTCTTTGTACTCCCCTGATTTGTTAATTGTGTTTTATCGAGTACTCGTACTAATCTGCCGCTAGTAACACTACTTCAACGAGTACTGGAGAAAAAATTGCTAACCCCAGAAGCTAATCTTATTTCTCCACATCAAAGTAAAAATTTCCTCCTCATTTTATGGTAAAAGGTGGGTTGTTGTTCTTCTGCTGTTCTACAATATCAATCACGTGCCTTTCACTTGAAGATGTTTGCCTTCTACTTCACTCCTCAAGGTGGAAACTTTTGTCCCGCGCTTTCGCAGTCGGACGCATGTCTTTGCAACTCAATCGAACACACGCATGAAATGGTATAGAAGATGTACAGTGTTAAATCTCTCTTTTGCACAAATGTTTGGTGCTGCTGCGAGAAGGAATATAGCCATCTGGACTAGGAACCGTATTTGCAGCGACAGCATCCAGGGTAAAATTCGTCTTTGAATAACGTGTCAAACATTGTAATAGCAGATACTGTCAATCTCGTGCAAAACGTTGCATACCTGCGAGAAAGCTTAAACCTTTGTTTGTTTTTAGATGACGAGCAAAGCCGCATCGACGTCACCACCACTGCGAACCGGTGGATACAGACTATGAATAAAATGAGTTGTCTGAGTTGTGTCGACTTTACTCATCTGGATGTTGCACAACGGTGTGATACGGAAGTAGAGAGTAATCTCAGTACGGCTTAGAAGTATACGGAGATCAAGAATACCAAAGTGGTGATGACTGCTGTGAAGAACAATTTGAGTAGGAGCTGGAGGTATACGGAGAGGAGTAAAACCAAAGTGAAGTGCCCATTATTGTTGTCAATATATGAATACGCATAAGCGCGCGTCAGCGGAGAGGCACCTATATATCTAAGCAAATAAATGTTAGGTTCTACTGTACTGGTGTGCCTGTCTGATGTCACACAACAATACCCTAGAACGTGGTTATTTCGCAAGTAATAAGCTGCAGAGCGTCCTGCTGTCACTGGAAAATTCAGCTGCGTATACAATGTCTTTACATGAACTCTGGTCATTTTATGTCGGTGAGCACCGCCACTTCGAAAGAGGTCACTTACTGACCAGGGAGATCGGTGCAGTGTGTGACGTTGCCTGCAGAATCAGGTGACCGACGATTTGTGTGCATGACCTGAGAAAAACTAGGCAAACAAACCTTTGTATTTCGTATTATGCTTACTATCAGCTTCAGGCACGCCCTGAAAGGAAAAGTATTGTTTTCCCTTCAGCATGTGAGTACACAAATAGAAACAAGTAACAACCGCAACCATTTTTCCCGCCATTAATGTATCTGTGTAAAAGATGAACCGCTGGCAAAACTGGGTTTTTTGTTTCCTTTCTGGACAGAGGACTATGTGTCGGGCTTGCATATAAATTTTGCGCCTGCGCAACGAAGCCTTAAGCAGCTATCTGCGGCGGCAGTATATCTGTATGAACGACACACATAACTATTCAATTGATACTTTTCTGCGACCATTTAAAAAGTGTGGCGCGTCTGCCGTATGACGTCCATGTCTGCGTATATATCTTGGCGCGTATGGCTGATGTTTATGATTCAACCACCCGATTATGTACTCGTAACCCTGGAGAATTAATTTGTGCGTACTTTCATTGGACAGAGACTGAGCACGTCGCCATCACGAAGCGCCCTTTTAACGCTTCTTGTGGCTGTCGCCGGGCTTGTCTTGCGTGGTAACCGCTTGCGTACAAATGATACACCTACTACAAGACTTTATTCTATCCAACAACCTTGTTAAAGCCTCGCGTAGGAAGTTTTTTGCACGTCACTGCAACATATTATACACTACATTAAGCGGTGCATGTGCAGTGGTGCGCAAGTCGAAGAGTGTCTTCAGATTAGCTGCCTTTGAGTCGTCCACATTTTCACGTTTCGTATGGAGCGCTGCGAGAAGGAGACCTCCTGATTAGCTGTCGAACGTCGTTTCCACTGATATTTAAACTTGTACACATGGCATTCTGCAGGTCCACGAAGAGTGGTAGCCAGCATAGTAGGGTGAACGATAGGATTACCGCCCACGAGTATGGTCGGCAGTTGCATTTAGCATTCCGGCCACACTTCAGCTTCCAGTCGAAACAAAATCCATTGACTTTGCGTGGAATGACACCGCTGAGCAGCAGATCGCTGCCGGTCGATGTACCCGCAATGGCTCTCGTGATGTCTGGGTTCCACGTGGAGGTAGTCGAAGAGGGAAGTCGTTATTCTAGTTGCCGCGCTAGCAAGCCGCCAACAGCAAACGTTGGAGCCTAGTGTATGATCGGAAAAGGTAAAAAGTTTTGTTTATCCAGTTCCACTGCATGATACGTGTCTTCGTTACTTCATTGATGCAAATGTACGTAGGTAACGGAGGAGAATCAATGTGAGTTAGCGCCTTTGCTCCGCGTAGATTAAAATGATGTGGGGGCTTTGTCCGAGCGTCGTAACGTTCTGTGAAAGATACAAAAGATACAGTTGGCGATTGAAGAAGAAATTATGGAAGAACGGAAATCGTATGAGGGTGCATCAAAAGGAGACCTCCAGATTGGAGAGGCGCAGGTCCTACTGGGAGTCGAACCCAGGTCGGCGGAATCAGAGTCCGCAGTGCTAACCACTACACCATAGAACCGTTAATATCCTCCCCTCCTCGTTGGGCAAAAGGCTGCGTACCGCCAACGTCCCACATGTACACTGTGGCCAACCAATACCAATACAGCGGGTGTGGCTGGTATACACCGACAGAACCACTACGATCACGTTGCCTAGTATTCTTTACCTCTCACCCATAAGTCCGTCTTAGTTACCGCTAACTTCGTCTGAGCATAGCCGACCGCATGTTTCCCTAAAGTATATGTACTACCTAGAATCAGCAGTGCGTATGACTGCAAATCAATACACGCATAGATCTGCCGTTTTGCCGCCCGGTCATGTCCGGGCGGAAGACGCTGCTTAACTGATTCGTGGCACTGAGTTCCCTACCTTGAAGCACCCGACTTTAGTTTTCTGCCATACTTTGTTCACGTATGACGTAGTATTGGCAGTCATCCTCCCGAGAGTATTCGTGCACAGCGGGGCGCCACTCTTTGAATACGTTTATTATGTATCACGTAACTCAGGCGCCTTAACGCCACAGCATTATTAAAAGTGGCGCGGACAGCGATCATCGAGTTCAAATGAATCACCCACAATGACCGCTTATGACTCCCACAAGAATAGCGTCGCCATCAGGCAGCCGAAGTATGAACGGTGATATTTGCTAACACGTGTCAGTAGCTAATCAGCCTAACGCATTCAAAGGTCCACTCTAAGTGTTCGAAAGCGTCTGAGACTCATCCGTCTACTGGAAAAATTATTTTTGAAACTGCGAGCCTTCTGAAGAAGCATGTTACACTATTCCCCTTAAATGTACATGAACATGTGGAGATTTCTAGCAACACGGTCATGTACACTCTGCTGCCATTCACATGGATTTCCACATATATACATCTGTGTGATAAGTTTCACTCCAGCTGGAAAATCCCAACATTCGAGGTGGTAGACCCTCTACGACGAAATAATGCGTATATATACGTATGTATAGAGCACATGAAATTGTTACGTTTGGTAAAAACTCAGCCACGACTGTCCAACACGCAAATAGTACTTGTTCTGTTTTCTCTCCAACGATGAGCACTACTCCTGTTTGTGACTGTTACAGTGCTTGTGCTCTCACTACAGCAACCACCTCCATTCTTACCACAGTGGGAAAAAGACGTCGTATACCTTCTGGCTGGTAGAGGCACTGGTTGTTATCAAATACCATCTCTGCCGCTCCAGTAGAAATACCTCAGACACGGTCTGGTATTTAACAGTTACCTCTACTGTCAGTCCAGGAGAATACCCTTTGACCATGTGGGGGTTGTTAGTTTGCTGGTGTTCTTTTCTGGTACATTCAGCAGTAGGGGCATTCAACAGGGTGTACTTAATTTTTTCTTGCTAGAGGTAGCCTGAGTATATGACGCAGCAGTGCCCGCTGGGGTGCATCCGCAAACTCCACGCGGTTTCATCTTCACGCGTACAGATGTACATCACCTACCTACCCTAAACTGCATCCAATCACTTGATTTTTTCGTGCTATTTAATCAGAAAACATCCTCCGTACCTCCCATGCGGACAGAAAGACAGCTACTTGTACTTCTGCAGGAATGTCGGTAGGGTTGATGTCGTCAGTGAGCTGCTGGAAACTCAGTTCGCTTTGACTTCATGGCTCAAACTCTCAGCTAAGTGAATTCGGAGAGCTCCAGCGCATACGCGTGACATAGAGGACAAAGGGGCGACGACGACGCCGATGCCTTCATCTTTGGATAGGATACGCGTATGCCGCCGGCTACGCATCTATTCTACTACAAGAGAAAACGTTCCCTTACATATATACATGTGTAGGTATATATATATATATATATATATATATATATATATATATATATATATATATACCTTAGCCGCACCTGGAGACCTCGGAGATATGACAGATGTTACAAGCTGCTTACGTACACTTGCGACGCAAAATCCCTCAGCATAATAGTAGAGCGCCTGGAATGTGTGACAGGCGACTGAACTTTACTCAATTGTGTATTGATTTGTTGTCCGCAGTAGTCTTATAAATGCTACAAAAATGACGACACTCTCAGAAAAATAGAGACATCGTTTTTTGAGAAAGCCTGCATCATAGGTATAGTGTTTAACGTTTCCGATGGGTGTGGTGGTTAACCTCTTCACAGTCTAACGCAGTTTGAATGTAGAGGTGTCATCGTTTTTTGACGGTTGAGGTTACAAGAGCTTAATGGTAATACTAATGCATTCATTAAATGGTCTCCTTGGTTCGACGAGAAACTCAGTTGACTGGAGTGACGGGCTGGCTCTTCCGATGGTTGCAAGCTGCTGATCTGTGCCACCAGACTCTCTTGCTCAGGAGTTAAAAATGCAATAATATGCTCCACATTATCTTGGCGAAGGTACACGCATCGACCAAAGTCATCAAGTGTAAGACGTTAGTGTTTATGCGCTCCATCAATGACACACTATCCGAGCGGGGGGCTATTTTAAACGACGCTTTAGAGAAACTACAAGTGCTCGAGTTGGCTTCGAGGCATTTCCTATTCTCGCGTTGTCCTGTCTCGTAGTAACTCTGTCAAGTGCTTACCAACTTTTGCATACCACCTTTATGCTTCTTGCATAACCTCCATATCATTTTGCGCTGTAGTAATTATACGGGGATTATCTCTCCTAAGTCTCCTGAGTATCAGTTCCTGACATATAGCGAGCACGTCTTAACGGAATTTTCCGCGTGAAGGGTCGCGAGTGGTCTGTAGGTTGCAAGTGACTAAGTTGGATACACATCTAGCGTGGACTGTATATAGGTATATATTATAGCTTACAGCCTTACCTGGATTGCTCTCCAATTGTTACCGACGTATGAAAAGGCAAGCATTTCTACGTTGACCTCCTAGTGTTACTCGATACACGATGAGCTGTTCGTGTGCGCGCCTGCCTGAAGTAGCCTGCACGCATCAAACCTGTACCCGCTACACAAGACGTACGAGCTCCTAACGCTGTATCTGCATTTCCAGCGTTCGTGAAGAGTGCTCAACCAATCTGGTGACGCCAAAGAATCATGCTACTTTTTTTCGCCGGGCATTTCCTCGTTTCGGTTTCACTGCCGCAGCGTTAGTGTTGTGCTGGTCAACAAGAGAGCGATCTTCCGTTGGGCCTGAGTGTCCCCATTCCTGCTTTTCAAATGCAGAGCGTGATAAAAATCACTCGCATCGAGAGCAAATTGATATGTAGAACATCGTTTGAGTAAAACTGCTGCTCTCGCTCAAGCTCCCAGGAGTGACACTTGCTTGCAACATCTGTGGCGCCTACTAAGTTTCTTAACTTCCCCAACAACCTGATATGCGTGACTTTCGTAGCACATGCCGTGACGTTTTCAGTGCGTGTGATTGCGTCAGAGTGTAACCGGAGGTGTTCAAATGAAAACAAGGACCACTACGACTCCACGATCAAACCCGCAGGTGTTGCAAATTCATTAGCTTGTCTGCAGGAATGTGCGCGTCTGTTGACGCTGTCCTTTCTATCGTTTGTCTGTTCGATGATAGTGTTTTGCCGTGATACAGCAGCATATATGGAGTAGTTCTCAAATGTCGTCCTCTACTCACACACGTATATCAACTGGAAGGTTCAGCGAGTTCGCTTGTGTGCTCCCATCCGCGTAAAACCGACAGCCGCTCATTTGGTAATGTAGAGCAGAACTAGGATTTAAGGACTAGGCTTTATCGGACTTGACGTGTAACGAAGTGATACGAACAAAACATAGAAAGCAGCCTTGTTGAATGTGCTCGCCACAGCTCACGGTATCGTCGCGCGTCCCCGGCACTCTTCACCTGACAAGGCGGGAAGAAACCTTGTCTTGCGCCTGCCTTCGCCGTCACGTTGTATCCATTGTCCAACCTAGCACAATTGTGCCTGCCGGCCTGCATTGATGTCTTTTGATCAAGTTTACTTTTGGTCGCTGAAGTCGGTGGACCAGGGAAAACATATTCCCACGCAGACAATATGCTTCCTACGCGCACGCTTCGGTCACCTACCCTTGTCTTGCCGCATCTTACTGCCGCCCCGTAAAACGACGAGTTCCTTTGTACTACTCTCGAACCGACGCCGTTTCACCAAAAGTGTCGCAACGTTTTTGCAATATCCAGAATGTGTTCACGTATTTTTATTTGCAGCCACCCGAAACCTCCCGACGAAGCCATATTCGATCAGCCCGCCAAGGTGATAACTTATGGGGCTTTGCTTGTGTCTACGTTTTACTGCTCGCAGCATCCGCGACACACATTAGAGAAAAGTCTTCCCCAACCTCCTCACTTTCGAGAACGTCTGACGGAATGTGTATCACCATTCTCCGGTGGGAGTACACCGCAATTGGACGCTGTACGCGACTTGCCGTGTGTATGATAGCTGCATTTTATTTCGATTTTCGCACTCTACAGTCTCAATAATCTCATTGGTTGATACTGTAATTCCCCTAACTGCAGGCCTCCCACTTTTTCACACATTTCTCTATTTGCTTTTTTTATGTTTCTCGGCTCCTGTGTGCAATGCCGTGAGTAGCAAGTTGAACGACGACCGTATTGCTATCACTTTTCGAGAGCGATTTCATTTTATGTTCGTGTAACTGACATAGCAAAGAAATTCTTGGTGTGTATTCGTGCCGACTTCGGATTTTTTTGCGTGTGCTACCGGCGGGGCGAGCATTCCGGGGTACGCGACATCTGAAGAGAACTCTTCGTACACACTTCTCGCTGTGGGCATCTGTGAACGTTCACATAGTGGATTCTCTCACTCGCCCGTAAAAAGATGGTCTAGCCACACAGGCGCAGCCGCAAACCTCTATATCTGGAGACCTACAGAATGTGGGAGGTATGTTACAACCGGAGAAGCGGCACTTTCTGGAGTTACGTATAGTCACTGCCAACTACAGTAGTTTTCATGACGAGAACGATGCAAACAGCTATACACTTATCACATATATGTATATATATATATATACACACATTAAGTAACATATATACGTACATAGATACCTGATGCGGCCCTTTCGTGCTTCGTTGTGCGCACTGAGTTCATCGGCACCTCGACTTCTTGTGTGTGACGTTTTCCACGAAATAATCCCGTGGAAAATCCTCAATGTACTCTCCTGTTCTCGCACGGTAAAGTTTCTCTTCCTTCTTCTTCTTTGGTACTTCTGTGTGCGCTGTCTAATTCATTTGTTTGTTATTTTCCCCTCTTTTTCTCCTACGTTTCCTGTACGGACAGTTCCTCTTTGCAACTTGGTCTGCTTCTTCTTTTGTCTTGTGTGTTTCTTGTCTTCGTTCTTTTTTTCACTTTCTTTCCCTCCTCTGGCAATTCCTATCGAGCAATGTACCCAGCTGTTTAATTCAGTTTTTCTTCGCCCTCCTTCTTCCCTTTTGCTCTCTCTCCACTTTCTCTTTTCGGGACTCTACAATCCTTCAGTTTCCTTTTTTCTGCCTTTCTTGCCATGAATCGGCCTCGCCCTCCTCCGCTGATAGCATCTCGGCTAGCGACTACCACCAGCGGCAGTCACTTCACCGAGGATTTTCGCACGAGCACGAGTTCTTTTCCTTTGTCTTCTTCGCCTTCTCGTACTTCTCCTTCTCCGGGATCTTCATTACGTGGCTCCCTGACTTTTTCAAAGAGTCAACTGTCTCACTCTCTCAACGGTGAAGAAGCGACGTCTCCTTCTGACGTCTCTCCAGGGCAGCTTGTTCCACCAGCGCTTGCAGGCGGACCTCCCTTGGGCGACAGCAGCAACACAAGCCACTCCACGATAAAGAAAAGCAGCAGCAATGCTGCCGACTCTCGTCTCCCTCTACAGCCCTGCGACAGCAGCGTTGGAAATAATCACTTGAATCTGTCTGGCTGTGAAAAGTCTCCTTGCAATATCTATTCATCCTCGCCGCTACCAGGAATCAGAGAAAGTTGTGGGAGTCCAGCAAACAGCAATAGTATCATAATTGTTGAAAGAAAAAGCAGAGAGAATGGTTTTGAAGCGGAGCGTGATCCCTCCGGCAGCAGCAGCAGCTGGCGTTGTTTCAACAGTACAACTGAACGTAAAAATGATGAAGATCTTGTGAAAAGCAGCAGCAGCAACAGTACGTCGAGAAGCGAACGCTGCAGCAAAGACGACCGCAAAACACAGGAGTTGGGACGATGTGTCTTCGAGACGTGGACCACCAGCAGTCCATTACTTTATCCTGCTCATGATGTGCGAATTGAAGAAGAAACAGCTTCTGTGTGCGTGGCAACTACATCAAACTTCCCTTCTTCCTCATCTGTGGAGCAGCAGAAGTCGCACGCAGTCGATAATGTGGGAGCATCTCTCCACCTACTGCAGCAGCATGATATCAACTTTTTGTATAATGAGAAGGATGTTCTCTTCCAGGGGTGTTCTGCTGAAGACACTTCGAAAACCTCCCATGCGTGCGAGAGAAGAGTCTCTTCTTCTTCTTTTCCTTCTGTCGCAGCTGCTCAACTGCTGCGCGAAGAAGAAAAGAACGAAGGCAGCATCAGCAATTTGATCAACGTGCGCAGCAGGCGCTCGAGAGACCGGCAGCAGCCCGTTTCTGAGGCGCATGCAGCACTTCTTCGCGACGGCTGCTCTACTGCCGTTGCGCTTCGCAGAGATGAAGCCGCACCATCATTTGCTGCAGCAGCAGCAGCAACAGCAAAAAGTGTAGCTGCAGCGACCGCTGCTGCTTCTTCCTCCTCAGGGACACGTAGAAGAGCAGCAGTAGCAGCAGAAGAGCGAGCAGGAGAAGATGCAGCAAATGCAGAAGTGAAAGCTGCCGGGAAAGGCAAAGCAGTTGGCGGTGGGGACTGCAAGAATACGCAGCAGCGGACGTGCTTGTGGAAAACTCAGGATGCTGCTGCAGACTGTCTGTCTTTGTCTCTGCAGCAATTTCTATTTGATAATCCTCCCGTGCATGCGCAGCGTCTCTCTCCCTCCTTCGTCCAACATCCTCCTTCTGTTAAACACATAGAGAAGAAGTCGACGCAAGAAGAAGTTGCTGCCGCTAGAACGCTGCCACCGCCAGACTCGCAGCAGCAGCGACAGCAGCCGCTTCCGCAACAGCAACCAAGGCATCAGTATACAGAGCAGCAGCAGGAGGAAAAGGAGTACGAGAAGAAGGAAGAGCACCAGCAGCACCAGCAGCAGAAAGAGGAATACGAAGAGAAGAGGGAGCAGCAGCAGAAAAAGAAATATGAGGAGAATAAGAAGCAGCAGCAGCAGAGGAAGTCAAGTGTGCAACGTTATGTGGAAGATGTTTCGGAGAGAGAGACGCGAGCGTTTGTTGCGTTCGAAGAAGCAGCAACGCTTTGTCTACAGGAATCTGGGGAGGGGATTTCTCCTTTGTCACTTCCTTTAGACGACGTTGCTGCAGCAGGTTGGCCTGGAGTTCACCTTTACCATGCTAACAAGAGAGAGACAGAGTCGTCAGCAACTTCTCGAGCCACTATCGCTGCTGCTGCTGCTGCAAGCACAGATTATACTGCTGCTCTTTCTGCATTTGAATCTGCTGTTCTTCCCAGAGGAGTAGCTGACCCTGGAGTCACGCCTGCTGCGCGCGATGCTGGTGCACCTTATACTGTTGCTGCTGCTGCGGCCTGCAACGCGGTTACTTCTGCTCGCAGAGATACTCGAACGCGTCTCCCTGTTCCCTCCGGTAGTCACGAGGAGTCCTGCAGAAGGAAATCTGCTGCTTCTGCTGCTGTGAGGAGGGAAGGTTTGTCTGCTGCTTGTTTGTCTCCCTGTGACATCAGGACAGGCTGTAGCGAGTCTCTGTGTGCTGCTGCGGCTTGCGGCCCTAGCCATCGTGTGGGGTTGGCAGAGACAGGTGCAGCAGCACGCTCTCAGCTTGAGTCAGCTGCATGCACAGCAGCAAGTCGAGGTTCTGTTGCAGCAGAAGCGTGCTGCGATGCTTCAGCTGTCTGGAAATTATCGGCAGCTAGACAGGCGTCTGCTGCTGCAGCGGAGACGCACTGGAGCAGTATCAATCGACAAGGCGTTGTTTCAGTTGTACAGGGAACTAGCCAATCTTCTGCAGCAAAAAGTGCCGGTGTATCTACAGCTGCTGGTGCACGTGCTCGCGGCAGCAGAAGAAGAAACAGTTTTGCTGCTGGATTCCTCTGTGCAGAAAATGTTTCTGCTGCAGCGTTGCTCCTGCGCGTTTCTGCTGCTGCACCTACTGCCTCCGCAGAGTCTCTGGCAATTCCTCCTTGTGTTTCGCTACCGCATGCAGCGTTCAAGAGAGCTGCTCATCGCTTTTCTGCTGAAGCCTTCAGCGGCATGCTGCATCACCCTTCTTGGAATGAACCTTCTCGGCCTTCGCTGTCTTCTGCTGCTGCATGCTCTCGAGTTGACACCACGAGATCTGCTGGTGTCCATTCTGCTGCTGCTTCTTCTTCTTCTTCTTCTTCATCGAAGCCCCTTGCTGCTGGTTCTACTGCTGTGTCCTCCACTTCTGCTGCTGTTCACCCCCCTTTTGCTGCAACCGACTTCGCTGCTGCTGCTGTCGGCTCCGCCGCTGCTGATGTCGCGTCCGCTGCTGCTGATGTCGAGTCCGCTGCTGCTGCTGTTGACTCCGCTGCTGCTGCTGTCCACCCCGCTGCTGCTGCAGCAACAGTGCACTGCTTCGAGGCACTTCAGAAGGCTTCTCCTTCTGTGGCTACAGCAGCAACTCCTTTTCCTCTTCAAGGCAACTCGGTAACAGCAAACCATGAATCCTCTTCGAGCTGCATCGTCTCCTGGAGACCTCCTTCTCTGCATGCAGTTGATCAAGCAGCAGCAACAGACAGAGGCCTTCTTCTCTTTCTCCCTGCACACCGCAGCGCAGATTCATCATCGAGCCGCTGTCATAGCAACACAGCCAGCAACAACGCCGAATCAACTTTTCTCCCAAAGCGTCTTCTTGCTGCTAAAGAGACAGCAACTGCTGCAGCAGCAGGTCTTCCTTCTTCGCATCTGGCTACCCCACACGGCGAAACAGCAACTTCTTGCAGCAATAAGAAAGCAGCATGTCTGACGTTGGACGCCGTCCCAGGCTCCTGCAGCATAGAAGCCAGAGCTTTCACTGTCTCTGCTGCAGCAGACTTCCACATGCCTTTCCAAAAGTCACACTGCTCTCCAGCTGCTGGTTCTTCTTTCGCAGCAGCTGCTGCCTCTTCGACAGCAGCTCCTTCTGCCTCTCTTGCTGCAGCAGGCTGCTCAACGAGAGGTCCCGAGATGCTGAAAGCACCTCCTCGCAGGATATCGGCTGCTGCAGACCTCTTCAACTCAGCAGCAGCAGCTGCACCTGAAGGCAATTCTCTTTTCTTTATTGATTCCCCTGTGTCTCCTGGTGCTGCTGCTGCAAGCCTGCGCTTTCCTTTTTTTCCAGCTTCATCGCTTGATCGAGCTACAGCCACCACGACAGCAGCAGAAGTCTCTGGAGCCGCAGGATCTCCCATCCCCTTGGCGTCACACTCCGCGCATGCAGCGAATTGTTCACCTCTACCCCTCAGAAGGCATTCCATTCCTTTTTCGTCTGCAGCAACTGCTGCTGCCCTCCACGAAATACCCGCCGTGTCCACTTGCTCCAGCTACGCTCCTCGACTTGCTGCTGTCGCTGCTCCTGTCTTTCCTGCTGCTGCTCTTCCTCCTGCTGCTATCCCTCCTGATGCTGCTCTTCCTCCTGGTGCTATCCCTCCTGATGCTGCTCTTCCTGCTGCTATTGCTGCTGTCCTTCCTCCTGCTGCTTTTTCTCCTGCTGTCGATCTCCCTCCTGCAGGTGCTCTTCCTACTGTTGCTGCTCTCGCTGCTGCTGCTGCTGCTCTTTCCCCTGCTGCTGTTCTTCCTCCTGCTACTGCTGCTGCTGCTCTTTCTGCTGCTGCTGCTGCTGAGGGGGGATCGTCAACGACGCCGGGCAAGGAAGCGGGTATGCGGCTTTACCCTGAGGCAGCAGCATCCCATGGAATCGTTTTTTCCTCAGCAGCAGCAGCAGCTGCTTCAGCAGGCGTTTCTCTTTGTCTTCCAGCAGCACGCTTCCGTTCGTTTCCGGCAGCAGCATTGAATCAAGTATCAGGGCTGCTGCTGCCCGACTCCGTGCATGCTGCTTCTCTGCCTCCTTCTCTTCTTCCTCCTCCTCCTGCAGCAGCAGCAACAAATGTTTCTTCCGCTTTCACCGAAGTACCAGCAGCAGCAGCAGCAGCTTCGGCGTCTCCTGCTGCTGCAGGAAGGGACGCTGACTCTGCAACTGCTTCTTCTTCTTCTTCTTCTTCTTCTTTATCGTGCCTTTCTTTCCTTCCTGTTGCTGCCGCACCGCCTCTTTCATCAGGAGCTCCTTTGATCAGTATGCATGCGCTAGACGTTTCAAACCTCGAGGAGGGTACCCTGCATCCTTCGGCAGCAGTGCTGATGCAGCAAGTTACTGGTGATTCTTCTGTGGGGAAACAATCAGGCTCTTCTTCTCCTTTGCGAGGTGAAGAGATTTCTCTCGCTGCTGCACCATCATTCTCAACGCATGCAACATACCCTCTTTGCAACTCTCCAGCCAAACCCACCAACCTTTCATTTTCCTTTGCTGCTCCAGAAACAGTTGTTTTCCCGAGTCTTCCACGAACTGCTTCTCCTCCTTTCATTCCTGCGCTTGAACAAACAGCTTCTTCTTCTTCTTCGCACTATCCTGCTGTTGCGCACGCTGCAGCTACTAGTCCCGCCGCTGCTGCTGGTGCATTGACTGCTGCTGCTGGTGCATCTACTGCTGCTGCTGGTGCATCTACTGCTGCTGCTGGTGCATCTGCTGCTGCTGCTGCTGTTCATGCTTCTGCTGTTGCTTCTTCTTCTTCTTCTTCACCTGACCGGCTGTCCTTCGAAGTAGAATGTCGAGTGTCTGCGACCCTCTACGAAGAGCAGCAAAAGCAGCAGGAACAGCAAGGGACTGCAGAGATGACGTTGAAGCAGCAGCAGGAGGAGAAAGGGATGCAAGGAGGAACCTTGGGTCAGATGAGGGTGCAGCAGGAGGAACAACAACTGCAGCAGGGCCAGGAGGAGGAGGAGGAGAAGCAGCAGCAAAAGGAAAATGAGGAAAACAGCAACTCGCGTTTAGTGTCCAGCGGCGGGGGCACGACTGCTTCTTCGCGTCTTTCAAGCGGAACAGGCAGTCTGTTGCAGATACACAAAGAAACATCACTGCAGCAGCAACAGCAGCAGGAGAAGGAGCAACACGTTCTTCAGTGGGGGCCGGAAGATGACGCTATGCAGGGGGGGTGTCATAGTGCCTGCAGAGCTCCAGCAGCAACAGCAGCAGCAAGCCTCCGCGCAGCAGAAGCAGCAGCAGGAGAATTGACAACAACAACAACAGCAGCAGCGGAAGACTCCTGCAGAGCAACAGCAGCAGCAGCGCTACAACACATGACGAGAGCAGCAGCAGAGGCCGCTGCAGCAGACGATGGAAGAGCCTTCTTTGCAAGGAAAACAGCAGAACGATATGCAACAGCAACATCATGGAGAGCGTCTGCAGCAGCAGCAGAAAGACAGAGCCGCAGTTGTAGCAGCAGCAGCAGCGGCAAATCATTTTCTCTTCAACACAGCGATTTCTGCTGGAAGAAGAGCTGCCTCATAGGCAGAGGTCGCAGTGCAGTTGTTTACGCTGCCCTTCACAAACCTTCAGGCCTCGTCCTCGCTGTCAAAGTATGTCTCCGTCTCCGTCTCTGTTGATAGCCCCACAAAAAGCGACTTTTTGCTTTATCAAAACAGCTCTTCTTCGTAGAGTCGTTGTCTTCACACAGCTGCGTCTATACATACTTGTCGAAGTCTACGCATGGATATATGAAAGCAGACATACACAACTGGTCTATATATATATATATATATATAGTAACAGTCATACATATATATATATATATATATTTACATACACACACACCCCTATCTATCTCTCTCTCTCTCTCTCTATATATATATATATATATTATATACAGTTACCTATCTCTGTCTCTCTCTCTCACTCTCTCTCTATACACTATATATACAGTTACCCATCTCTCTCTCTCTCTTTATATATATATATATATATATATATATATATATATATATATATATAAGTTGTCATTTACATGAACATGTCTATCTGGGGTCATCCACATATATATACTTACACGTGTACACATATACAAAGATGCATTTCTTGAGAGCACTGGATGTCTCTCTTTCACTTTCTGTTAGTAACTCTGTGTTTAGCGTCTATTTTTTTTTTTCTGTGGAGACTTGCTGTGGAGAAGAGACACACGTGCATAAGATGTGTCTTGGGAAGAGAGGAGCAGCTCAAGGAGGAAGAGTTGCTGCTGTCGACAGCAGGCTGTCTCGAACTGTTCGAAAGAAGCGACAAGTGAATATGTCTTCTGCGACTCTTCTTCTTTTTCTTCTATGAAAGGCCTTTCGTTTATCCCTTCGAATAAAGCGACTCAAGAGACAGGAGTTGCTGCTGCGCGAGCACAAAACAAACAGAGCATCCTTTCTTCTTGTCTGCGTGCGAAACGGAGAGAGAAGACGCTGTCTCTGTCTCGAGGGGAGACGATGCCGTCTCCGGTTCTGTCTCTGTTCGCACTCCCCAGAGCAGCAGCAGGCAGCAGTGACGAAGCATTTGCATGCGAGTTTTCTCGTGTCTCTTTTCGAGAAATGATATGAACTCCTTCCGTTGCTTGTTTCGCCTGTTGCAAGCAAATAAATACGCGTGTGTAGAGCGGGAGAACTTTCTTTTGGAAGAAACGTTGTTCGAAAAAAAGTGTCTTTTCTTTGTCTCTCCGCAGGAAATCCAAGTTGGCTGCGTCGCACAGCACGTCGATGAAGTGCTGAAGGCAAATCGCTATCAACTCGCCTCTGAGCTCAAAGTAAACGTTTCTTCTTCTTCTCTGGCGAGGATTCTCTGCGCAGATCCAAGAGCTTTTGAAAACAAAAGCATTGCTGTGCTTCTTCTGGATATATACATATGTGTTACGCGTTCGGTGTCTCTGCTGCACTCGGAGAAAAACTGCGGATGGAAGTGCCTGGAGTCGAAGATAGGCCCGAAGGAATGTTTTTGTCCTTTAAAATCCTTCTGCATCTTCTACGTCTCCTTCTCTCTTTTGACTATTCAAACTGCTAGAAAGAAACACACCGGGAGAAGATCCTTTCTGGGGATGAATAGTCTCACCCTCTCTTGGGGTGTCTGTACACCGCAAAAGTCGCAAAGAGAGAGCCACCCCACCCCGCAGTGTTGGCGTGTCATCATCTTTACATGTCCATCACCGCAAGAAACACCTTTCTTTCTCTTGCTTTCTCGCTTTGTTGATGCCTCGCTAATGCATTTCGCTCTTCCGCCTCCTTCTCCTTCTCCTCTTTCGTAGCTGTTGTCTCTCTTCTCTGCACAGACAGGTGCACACCTCTCTCGGTGTCTCGTCTCCGTTGTGTCGGGAGGGTTTCTTGCTGCTATCTCTGTTTCTCTTCTCTCGTCTAGCTGTGGTGCGGGGAAGGTGCTTTGATGCTGACTCGTCTCGCTGCGTTCTCGTCTTCGGCCTCGCGTTCTCGTCTTCGGCCTCGCGTTCTTGTGGCTGCGCATGCGACTGCAGGGAAAAGAAGAAACGCATTAGATCACCGTGATGCTCGGCTTTTTCTTTTCTTCCCTTCGTTTTTTTCTTTCCCTCTCTCTGCAACGGAACTCTTCATCTTTTCTTCTTTTCTGCCTTTCCTTTTGCCGTCTCCTATCTCTTCTTTCCACGGAGACAGCTGCTGTTCTCTCTGACTAGCACTCACTTCTCCACACTGCTTCCAGGACCAGCACGTACTGCAATAAAACCCCTTCTCTCGCATTATCTCCTTGTCTTTCTCTTTTTTTTCTTTTTCTTTCTCTTTCTTTGCTTCGGGTTCTTTCCTCTTCTTCTTCGTTGTCATCTCTTTCTTTTGTTTATGTAGATCGACTAGTGGAGCGACCTGAGCAGCAGGTCGCTCGAGTTCTTTGCTGCGTCTTTTCTTCTGTCTTTGTTGGATTTCCTTCCGGGGTTCTCTCCAGCAACTTGCGTTGCATTCACGAGCCTGGCGTTTAGCCAGACCCTGCGGCTGTCACACTGCCTGCAGCAGCAGACATCCATTTTTCTCCGTCGCTCCGACAACCCCGGCAGCACAGCTCTTCTCATCAGCAGGCTTCCGCTTGGAGAAGAACACCCTCTACTTTAAAGTGTGCATCATAAGTGCAATTGTGGGAACACCTCAATACAATTCTCTTTTCTGCAAACACTCCCTGCTGTCTCTACCTGCTGTCGTGCTGTCTCTACCTGCTGTCTTGCTGTCTGTATTGCTCTCTTGCTGTCTTTACTTGCTGTCTCGATCTGCTGTCTTTCCCTGCTGTCTCTCCCTGCTGTTTCTCCCTGCTGTTTCTCCCTGCTGTCTCTCCTTGCTGTTTTGCTGTCTCTGCTGTTTCACTTTCTTTGCTCGGTGTCTCTACCTGCTCTTCTGTCTTGCTGTCTCTGCGATCTCTGCTTCCTTATTTGTTTGCAGACGTATAAAATTAGTTGCTGCTGTTTGGAGGAAGCAGCCGCATTTGCCTCTCCTGCTGCTGCAGTTGAACCGTGCACTTTCTCGCAGCAGCAGCCTGTTGCTGCACAAGCAGTAACTGATGCAGCTTCTTTCTTCTTCTTCTCCTCTTTACGGGACATATTAGGACAGCAGGAGGAACGTTTTTTCCTTCTGCCTCCTCGCAAGCAACAAACACACAGCTCCTCTTGGTGTAGTGCTTCTTCTTCTTCGTCATCTTCTTCTTCTTTTCTCTCTTCTTCTTTTTCCAGTGCTGCTGCTGCTGCTGCACCTCACAGCCGACCTTCCACGACGTCTTCTTTGTATCCCTGGTTTCTTGCACTCTTCTCTTCGCCGCGTGCTGCACCCCACAAACTGCTCTCCTGCTGCTGTCCTGCCGCCCTGCTGTCCCTTGCTGTTGCTGGTGCTGCGCACGACCCCTTCGTCTGCTCCGTGAGACGATTCCTCCAGCAACAACACTCCGCCTCTGCCTCTGTCTACACTTCTCCTGCTCTCGCTCCTGCTGCTGCTCTTCAATATACTCCTATTGCTGCTCTTCAATCACCTGCTGCTGCTGCTCTTCGAACTCCCGTTGCTGCTGCGCATTCTCCTGCTGCTGCTCTTCATATTCCTGTTGCTGGCACTAGCACTCCGGGGGAGGCTTTTTATAGTGCTGCTGTTGTGCATACTCCTCTTGCTGCTGTATGCACCCCTGGTGCTGCTGCTGCTGCTGTTTATACTCCTGTGACAGCTGCTTCTGCTGTGAAAGACATCTCTGCTGCTGGGAAGGAAGGCAGTACTGCTGCTAGCTGCGTTGCTGCTGCTGCTGCTGCTTGTTTCATTACTGCTGCTGCTGTGGGGAGCGAAGTACCAGCAGGATTTCATCGTCGCAGCAGAAGTTCCAGAGAAGAAGAAGAAGCAGCAGCAGCAGCAGTAGCCGCGAGACATCTGCGGTGCGTCAGAAATGAAGCAGCAGCAGCAGCAGCACTGTTGCCTTCTTCCCCTGCAGCAGCAGCAGCAGCGCGAGAAGAAGACACTTCAATGAAGAAGAATATGATTGCTGTGGAAGCAACAGCAGCAGCAGCAGTAGCAGCAGCAATCCTCGAAAAGAAGACGTCCTTTGCTGAAGTGCAGCAGAAGAGGAATCGTGTAGCAGAACACCCTCAAGAGGATCAATACATAGAGCGACAGAAGAGACTGCTGCAGCATTGTGCACTTCAAGAAGAAGATGAAGAAGAAGGAAAGAGGAGTGTGCAGCAAAACAGGCAGCAAGGCAAAGTTGTTCAGAACCTTTCTCGTATGCATTCTCAAGAAAGCCTCCATCATTCGCAGCAGCAGCAGCAGCAATTTGATTGGCACTTCCAGTCCCCGCAGCAGCAGAGAGAACATGAGACGACGCGAGGAGAGCTGCACCAAGGGAGACCGCAAAAACCACACGAGCAACACACGCAGCAGCAACAGGAGGAGGAGCAGCAGAAGATACAGCAGCAGCAGAAGATACAACAGCAGCAAGAGAAGGAGGAGCAGCAGGAGCAAGAGCAGGAGGAAGAGAAATGGTGGACTAAAGGTTTCGTGGAGAGCAGTCAGGATAGAAAAAAAGCCGCTGCCTTTACGCGCTTCTTCTCTCGTCGCGTGCGTCAAAGTTCTCTTTCTTTTTTCGCCGAGAGTCAGTGTAAACTCCCTGCGTTTGTTGTTCCATGCTTCGGAGCCTACTGCTGCAGTAACAGCAGAGGAGGATGCGTCCATATCGTCACAGAGTTCCTCGCCTGTGGGTCTCTCAGTGACCTCCTCATGAAAGTCAAAGCCTTTCGATACAGAAAACATTCCAGTCTTCTCTCTTTTGCTGCTGCTGCAGCACTCCGCGCGGCTGCTGCTGCTGCTGCTCTTTCTCCACGCAACCGAAACCCTGCAGCTACTCACCATAAACAACAGCAGCCAGAGCAGCAGCAGCAACAGCAGCAGCAGCAGCAACAGCAGCAGCAGAGAGAGATATGGGAAGGACAGGGGCAGCAGCAGCAATGGGAGGCGACGCAGCAGCAGCAGCAGCAGAAGAGAAGAGTGAAGGAGCAGGACGACTTGGAGACGTTGCAACAGCGATGTGAGGATGAACAGCAGCAGAAGAAAGAGAACAGAAAGAAACAACAGACAGAACAGCGAGATGTAGATTCCTTTCAACAGTGCCTCGAGCAAGACGCACAACACCAGGACATGCAGCAAAAGAGACAGGGAATTCACTTCCAGCAACAGCAACACCTGGTGCGGCTGGCTGCTCAGAGTGAGCAGCTGCGACAGCAGCAACTGGATGTCAAACAACGTTTGACAATGAAGCAGCAACCTGTTGTGGATCTACATCAACAACAGCAATACTTTCAGCAGCAGATGCAGCACCAGCAGATGCAGCACCAGCAGATGCAGCACCAGCAGGTGCAGCAGCAGCTGCAAGTGCAGCAGCAGCAGCAGGTGCAGCAGCACCAGCAAGTGCAGCAGCGACAGGAAGTGCAGGAGCAGCAGCAGACGCAGCAGCAGCAGACGCAGCACCAGCAGGTGCAGCAGCAGCAGCAGCAGGTGCAGCAGCAGCAGGAGAATATCCAACAGTTGCTGCAGCAAGTGGCTGTGGGAAGACGCAGTGGAGGAAACATTGCTGAATCCAAAGCAACAGCAGCAGAAAGAAGAACTATGGACGATGCAATGACTTTTGCTTTTGAAAGACACGCGGGACCGCAGCAACAGCAACATCAGCAACGGACCTGCACCATAGACAGCAGCAACGACATGCACGAGCAGCAGCAGCAGCAGCAGCAAGTCAGTTCACAACAGCAGAGGCACACAAGCAGCAGCAGCAGCAGCAGCACCGGAGTGCAAAATAGAACGAGAACCTACAGCGTCGACAGCAACGGCTGCTGGAGCGTCAACAGCCCCTTTTGCTGCAGCGTCAGCCACAACAGCTGTGTTGTTTCTTCTAGAGAGAACAGCAGCAGCCAGAGTCTTTTCTACAACAGGGCGAAGAACAAACGAGAAGCGGCGACAGGAGATGGAATCGATGAAGAAGTAAACTGCGCCTTCTTCGTGTCTTCGAGGAAGACACTGCCTCCTGCATGCACTCTTCCCATCACATCAGCAGCATCAGCAGCAGAAAGAGACTGTGAAGATGAAGCAGCTACTAAAACAGCAACAAAAAGAGACTCCGCAGCTGTCATTCCAGAAACAGCAGACGCAGCAGACAGTTCCCCGAGGTTCATCGCGGCAGAAGCAGCAGCAGCACAGTCACTAACGCCAGCGTCAGCAGTAACAGCAACAGTCGACCTAGCTCCTGCTGCCCTCCAGAGTCATACAATACGAGTCACTGCCTACTATGCCTCTGAAGCAGCACCAGCAGCAGCAGGAACAGCAGCAGGTGCAGCACCACCAAGGGCACCAACAGCAGGGACAGCAGGAAGAGGCAGCGCGTCAGCAGCAGCAGGCGCATCAGCAGGAGAAGGTGCATCAGCAGCAGCAGGAGCAGGTGCATCAGCAGCAGCAGGCGCAGCAAGTGAAGTAAGGAGACGCAGCAGGATATGGAGAGGAGAAACAAAAGTCCTACAGACGCTATCTTCGCAGACCAACAGCGCGAGAAGGGAGAAGAGGAAGCGTCTTTTTGCTGCTTCCATGACTTCCAGCTCTCTCGGAGAGCGCTTGCGTGAAAGGCAGCAGCGCAGAAGAAGGAGGAAGAGGAAGCTGCGCCGAAAAAGAGAAGAAGAGAGAAGAAACCGAATTGAGAACTGCAGTGAACTGTTCCCGGTGATCTCAGAAAGCATCCTCAAATATATTGCCTTTCAGGTCAAAAACATCCATACTTCTCTAGGTCTCTTCTATGTCTCTTTCACTACTACTACTACTACTGCAGTCACCCAGTGCACCTATACATATACCGTTACGTATATTTTCATCTTCCTCTCTATCTCTGTATATGTGGGGTTGTTCACGCTAAGCACACTGACTCCAACTAACATACACATATGTCAATATATACATATTCCTATCTGGTATATCTGTCTATCTATCTATCTCTCTCTCTCTCTATATATATATATATCTGGCTCTTTCGCTCTGTATGCATATATATGTCTGAGAAGGGGAACGTTGAAAAAGAAGAAAAAATATTTGTTTTCTTTTGGGGAGGAGGAGGCATTGAAGAGAGAGAAAAAGAGTTTCAGGATGGATTCGAACAGCAGGAGCAGCAGCAGCAGCAGGTGTGGAAAAACACGCTCACGTAGTAGTGTGGGTATTGGGGTGTACGTACACCCCATTTTACATTGTCACGGTGGATTTTGTTTTCGTTGGTGCAGCAGAGTTGGCTGTACATACACCGCATCAGAGTCTTGAGTCATCGGCTGTGGTGTATGTACACCAGACTCAAACCACCAAATCTGCGAAACTGCTGCTGCTGCTGCTGCTGCCGCATCTTAGACATCTCGTCTTCTTTTCCCACCGAGAGACGCTGAATATTTAGGAGACGCTGCTGCTGCTGGTGCATGCGCCTCGTGATGAGACAGATTTCTCTCTTTCCTGTCGCGATATTCTGTGTGCTGCTGAAGGAACATTCCTCTAGCTGGTGCCGGCGTTATCGAAAGTTGCTTTTACATGCAGCTGCATGCTTTCGCATATCCCTACTTTCCCTTTCTTTTCATCTGCTGCCAAAGCCTTCTCTACACATATTCCTTCACCTCATTTTATCATCTGGCGTTGTCAATCCCAACTATTGCTACTGCTGCTGCTCCTCCTCCTGTCTGCTCCTCCTCCTATCTGCTGCTGTTCCTGTCTGCTGCTGCTCTCTGCTGCTTCTGTCTGCTGCTTCTGTCTGCTGTTGCTGCTGCTTTCTTTCGAAGAATAGCGTTTCACATGTCGTCAGTTGCTGCTACCAATGCCTGCTGCTGCTGCTGCTGCTGGAAGAGTATCGTTGCAGTCTGCTGCTGTTGTTGCTGCTGCATGCACCTGCGATGCGGATTTCCTTCCGGCTCTGCTGCGGCTTGGAGGGTTGCTGAACGCTTTCATCTGCTGCTGCTGCTGCAAACTGTTGCTACTGCTGTTGCAAACTGTTGCTGCTGCTGCTGCAGCTGCTGGACGGTCTCTCCTTCCTGCACCAGCACTCGTGTCTCCACCGCGACATCAAACCACAAAACATTTTCATCAGTGCAGAAGGTATTTTCCTCCTACAGACACATATTGAAAGCAGATCAACATTCTCAACCAGAAAGCAGAAGAGATACACATGTAATGCATAAGGCTAATGACGAAACGGCACATATATATATATATATATATATATGTCTCGCTCTTTCTCTCTCTATACATATCTCTGTCTATATATACATATATATGTTATATCTCACTATATATGTATCTTTACATTTCTCTCTCTTTTTCCCTTTTTCTACATGTATATATATATATATATATATGTCTCTCCCTCTCTCCCTCTCTATATATACACACACATAAACGTCTCTTTCTTCCTTTTTTTTTCTCTCTCTCTGTATGTATACATCTATATATCTCTATGTTTATTTTCATCTCTGTTTGGTTCTGTCGCGCTGAAAGAATCTTTCTTCGTGGAAGAGTCGACTGAATGTCCGTGAACTTTTTAATTGAGAGGGGGTGGTTAGTGTATGTCAATGCATGCAGTGGGCTCTCTTTTGGCTTCTGCTTTCTGCGGTCTTTACATGTGAAACACTTTGGCCTTCATCTGTTTTGTTCCTTGAGAATTCTTCTTTGAAACTCTGTCTCCATGCCCCTTCCCTACACACTGTCTCTCTCTTTTTCGCTTTCTTTTGGATTTCTTTGTTGTCTTCTCTTTTCAGAGCTCCCTTTTGCTGGTTTGTTCTTGTTCTTCTTTTTCTGTCTCTTTCTTTATTCATCTCCTTCTTTCTTTGCCTCTTTCTTTCGTCTTCTCTTCCGGGATATTTCTCTCCTTTTCCATTGTTCTCCATTTTTCTTGGACGTTGAAAACGTTTTCTTCCACTTTGAAAAAAGATGTGGGCTGCTGCGAATGCGAAGCTCTGCATGCGGCTGCAGCGTCTGCTGCTCTCTTCTTCGTTCTTTCTTCTTCTCCTCCTCGTCTCTTCCTTCTTTCTGCTTTCCCCTTTCTGATTTCTTCCTTCTTTCTGGTTTTCCACTTCTGTTTTGAAAGAAAAGACATGTGAACTCTCTGGGGCACTCGATGAATTGTCTCTTTGCTGCGAAAAGTTCTTTTAATGTTCTGTCTCAAGAAGAAGAAGGTAGAGAGCAGCAGAAAGAAGAAGAGAGCGAAGAAGAAGAAGAAGAAAAGGGAGAAATACATGTCAAAAGAGAGAGATCGAAGAAGAACATAGAAGAAACGCATTGAAACACAAATTTGCTGTTGTATGAGGTGGGGTTTGCAGGGATGATCAAAATAGGAGACTTCGGAATAACGCGCGTTCTTCCGCATCGCTGTCTCTCTAAAAAAGAGCGACTCACCTTCATAGGCACTGCTCTCTACATGTGCGTTTTGCAAAAAAAGAAAAAAGAACTGACTGCTGCTGTTTCTCTCTCTCTCTCTCTCTCCCCTCTCTTTCTCCTCTCTTCTCTCTTCTTCTTCTTCTTCTTCTTCTTTATCGTCTTCTCCTCCTCGTCGTCCTCCCTCTCCTCGTCCTCCTTATTACCGTGTTGTTCCTTGTGTTTCTGTTCTTCGTTTGCGCTTCTTTTTCTCCTCTTTCTTCTCCTCACCATCGCACTGCTGTTTCCTTTTCTGTTTCGCTTCTTCCCTGACTCTTCTTTCTTGTCTAGATAACAGCAAAAAGACACTTCTTTCCGAAATTCCAAGGTCAACACCCCCACCGCGCGCGTGATGCACTTACCCTTCACCTTAATGATCTCTTGATATATATATTTCTGCAAAAGAAACACCTCTCTCTCTGCATTCCAGTTGCTCTCACAAACCTTTCCCATTCACACTCTCTATAGATGTATACATATATATATATATATATATGTACTGAGAGTATTCTATTGAGATTATATATGTAAAAATATGAGCTTATACGTATCCTTACATATGTAAATCTCTGTCGTTCTCTGTGCTTATATACCTGTCTCTATGAGTATGTATAAATATATATATATATATATATATATTTATATCTCTATAGCTCTCTCTCTCTCTCTCTCTCTCTCTCTCTATATATATATATATATATATATATACATATGTGTATGTGTCACTGTATATGCATATGTGTCTTTGTATGGTTCTCTATCCAGATATGTATATTTCTCTGTACATATGTATACCTCTTTGTATAAATATCTGTTAGTATATAAATATATATATATATATATATATGTATATATATATGTGCCTGTACTTCTCTCCCTCTCTCTGTTCCGCTCTCTCTCTCTCTTTATATATATATATATATTTATGTATATCTTTCTCTTTTCTTCCTTCCTCTGTGTATATGTGTGGACATTGTTTTTCGATGGGACAGGGGTCTCAATTTTTTTTTTTTGTCTTTCGTAGGAGTCCAGAGAGGCTTCACCGCATTATTTCTCCATGGCCTCGCTCTTCTTCTTCTTATTCCTCTTCTTCCTCGCGGCGTTCTTCTTCTCGCTGCGTTTCTTTCTCCCCCGCTCTTCCCCACAGCAGCAGCAGCAAAACCACAAGTAGCAGCAGCAGCAGCAGCAGCAGTAGTAGTAGTCACAGTAGCAGTCGCAGGAGAGAGAGCAGCAACAGCAGCAGCAGGAGGAAGGAGAAACAAATAACAAGAAGTCATAACAGGGATAACAGCAACAGTGAAAAAGCATGCGCGACCTCACACACCACGAGCAACGCTGCTGCAGCCAACTCATCATCCTTTACTTCAGTACAGTCCTGCTGTTACCTCCCTCACCCGCCTGCTTCTCCTGGTCTTCATCCTGCTGCTCTTAATCCTGCTGCTGTCCCTCCTGCCGCTTTTCTTCCTCCTGCTGCTGCTCTTCCTCCTCCTCCTGCTGCTGCTGCTGTTCCTCTTGCTGCTGCTCTTCCTCCTCCTCCTGCTGCTGCTGCTGTTCCTCTTGCTGCTGCTCGGGTTGATATGGCCATCGCAGCAGCGGCAGCAGCAACAGCAGAGAAAGAGTTGACCGACCCCGGATATGATGTATATTCAAAGAGAAGCACCGTCGATATATATAGAGGTGCAGCAGATGCTTTAAACAGTTCTCGTAAACCTCGTTATGAAAGAGAGACAAATATCTCAGATGCTGGTGTTGCGACAGCACGTTTGGGAGTAGCAGCTGCTGTTGCTGATGCTCCTGCAGACGCAGATGCTGTTGTTGTTGTTGCTGCTGTCGATGAAAGAGAAAAGGGAAGGAGGGGCGAAGACACTGCTGCTGCTCCTTCTACTTCGCGTAGCAGTGCTGAGGAAGCAACAGCAGCACACTCACTGACAGCAGTAGCAACTATTGAGACTACTCCTCCCGCAACAGCAGCAGCTGGAGAAGGAGTGTGTGGCCTATTGGGAGCGGGAACAGCAGCAGCAGTTGCAGCTGCAGCAGTACTGGAAGACACAGCAGCAGCAGCAATTGAAAGAGAAGAAGAGGAAGAAGAAGAAGAGTCGGTGAAGATGTCTGGTGAGAAGAGGCAAGAAGAGGAGGTGAGCAGCAGAAGAGCTTCGAGCGGCAGCAGCAGCAGCAGCAGCAGAAAGACTAGTGCTGCAGCATTTAGCAATGAAAGAACGAAAGGAAATTTCAGAAGTAGTAGTAGCCCCAGCAGCGGATATAAGAAGGAAGAAGGAACTGATTCAAAGGGAAGTGAAAGCAGCGACACCATACACCGACGCAGGAAAACAAGGGAAACTAATCATAACAACAGCAGCAAGAGAGAGAATAGCAGCAACAGGAGAGGAAACAGCAGCAACAGCAGACAGGACAACAGCACCAGGCAAGACAGCAGCAATAGCAGCGGACAGGACAACAGCAGCAGGCATGCAGGAGGGAGAGAGGAGTTTGATTGTGGATCTGAAGCGCAGAAGAGTGGAGAGTGCAGCAGGAAGAGCAGAGAGAAGTTGAAGAAGAAGAAGAAGGAAGAGAAGACATGTTTCTTTGCTGATAAGAAGAAGGCTACTTTTTCTGATTGGTGTCCGAGATGTGAAGCAGCAGCAGCAGCAGCACGGCCGCAACAGGTAAGCACGAGCAGCAGACAACGCCTGCATGCAGCTGCATCGGATATCTGGAGTGTAGGAGTGGTTCTACTAGAGATTGCTGCTCTGGGACATCCATTTCCGAATGGACTGCCTTGTGATTTGCGAGACAAAGATATTCTGCTGCAGCTGCAGCGGCAACTGAACCGCAGCAGCAAACACTTCTCTTATACTTTCAAAGACTTCCTCTTCTGCTGCTTGCGCGTTCAACCGAAGAAACGCGCAACTGCTGCTGAACTCCTTCTTCATCCCTGGCTTCTCGAGGGCATGGCCTCTCGCAAAACATTCGTCAGGTGAGACAGGGAGATGAACGTGGGAGACAGGGAAACAGGAAGGAAGGAGGAAACAGGGCCACAGGCAGAACGTCGACGTCGGGGAGACAGGGAGAATGTGGGAGACAGGTAGACAGAGAGTGAGAAAGAGGTTTGGAAGGAAGAGTCCACATCGCTCAAAATTTTGTCTCCTTCATGATACGCAGTGTTCATATCACATTCCTTCAAGAGAGCTGTAGTGTACGTACACCTGGATCTGTGAGTTCAACATCTCTGAGAAGTGGATTCGCCATTTGAAAAAAAAAGAAAACTAGTAATATGACCTCCAGCTCTGTCGTCCGTCGATTCCCCATAGCAATCGCAGTTGCCCTTTCTTTACCTACGCAGACATATGTATACTGTGATAACCGATATATATATCTACACATATATATATATATATATATATATCTCTCTCTCTCTCTCTATATATATATATACGTATATATGTGTATACACCCTAGTGGGTAGATCTAAGTTTTATGTTTCGGCGTGTGAATGGTGTGGATGGTGACGCAAGATATATACAGACACAGATGTATTCTGACTGTTGTATGTGTGGGAGTTGAGAGCAAGGCAGCTGCAACATTCTCTTTGCTGCAGCAGCAACATGTTTGAAGGCAAGCGGCAGAACAGTGGGAGAAACGCGTTTCCCTCCACAAAAAAAGAAAGACTGAACAGGCAAAACTGCGATTCATAGTCGACAAGTGCATTTCAAAGAAGTTTTCAGCTCCGCAGACTGTCATAAAGGTGAAGAGGACTAGCGAAAGTATATATGCAACCCGTCGCTTGGTGTATGTTCTAGTGCTGCGGTGTACCTACACTCCACTGGCAAATAGACAGCGGAAAGAGTCATTCGTACACCTTTATAAGCGCATGCCAACGGGGGCAGGAAACTCAGAAAGGAACCGTAGAGGGAAAATACATTCAAGATGTTCTAGAACAAGTGACACCTGCGGCTTTGTTAACCGTGAAATGCGGTGTACGTACACGCCAGCGAGGAGCTAACCGAGAGCTAGGGTGTTAACTGTTTACATACAGCTCCTGTTGTTCTTCAGTGACTACTCTTCAAGTGCGGTGTACATACACCGCCAAAAACATGTAAAAAGTCCGCACATGGATTTCTGTATATTCTGAGATTCTGGAGCAACTCCTAATTCGACTGCGATGTACGTACACCGCAAATGCACACTTTCGACGACTCTATTTGCCTTCTGCTTTTGTTTCCGCTCCTTCTTTTCTTCTTTCTCCTCTTTGTCACATTCTTCATAAGTCGCCTATGTACAAAGTCGGAAAATGTGCAAACTGATGAGTGTTCTTCAAGTGTACGTACACTGCGATCAGCACGAAGTACTCCAGTAGATATACCCCTTGAGAATGCAGTTGACACGAGCACTGTGCGTCCACTCCAAATGTTCATTTCATATTGAGCTCGAATGTGGTGTATATACATCCCAACTAAAGTGTGCACTTGATTGGGGACTACTGCTCAAAAAGCGCTACGTGTTGAGCAGCGCTCGCGTGCGGTGTACGTACAGCTCAATCGTGCCCTATCAAAGTTGTTTGAAGGCGGCTCTCGTGGAATAATGGGATTGTGAAATATCAGACGTAGTAAAGACTTTCTCACGTGTTGTAGTTGAGGTGTGTTATTACCTGGGTGAAACTGACATTTCCTCAAGCGTCGTCGCTGCGGTGTCTGTACACCGCAAATATATATTTACAAACACACATTTCCATTCGACTTTGAGAAAAAAAAGGCTATTTTCGGAGTGCTGACCTTCGTGTGTCGTGAGCACGTTGTTGGAGTAGAAAGATGATATAATTGATCTTCTTATGAAAGACCTTCTCTTCATTTTCACCTCAAGTTTGTCTTTCTGTGTCTAAGCGTCTCTGGCGTTATCAAAGTTCTCCCGCTCTGCTTCTTGTTTCCCCCTTCTCGATTGCCCTCTTCGGACTGCTCTCTTTCGGTCGGTGTCTCACAGTTTTCCTTTTTTTTCTCTTTCCTTCTCTCTCCTTCATCACTGCATGCACTATTGACTTCCCTTCATCCATTGTCTCCTCTCTACATCCGTCTTTCTTCGCTTTCTTCTCACTTTTTCATCGTCTCTGATGCCTCTGACATCACGTCTTCTTTCTCTGTCTTTTGTCTTGCTTCTTTCATTTCTTCTTCTTTCTCTTTACTGCTGCCCTTTTGCCTTTCGACTTTTCCCTCTCCGTGTTGCTGTTTCTTTTCATTTCTTCCTTTTCGTTCTTCTCGTCTCTGTTTCATCTGTGCACGCAGGTGGCTGCAGGATTTGTGGATGTTCCACGATCAGCAATAGCAGCAGCAGCAACAACAGCAGCAGCAGCAGCAGCAACAACAGCAGCAGCAGCAGCAACGGCAGCAGCAGCAGCAGCAATAGCAAACCCAAGCGCAGCAGTAGCAACAGCAGCAGAAGCGACAGCAAAGGCAGCAGCAACAGCAGACGCAAGCGCAGCAGCAGCAACAGCAGCAGAAGCGACAGCAACAGTAGCAGCAACAGCAGTAAGAGATCCTCCTGCACAAGGCGCACAGCAGTGACACGGCAGGACCAGCAGTTTGATAGTCCCCGCAACAGCAGAAGACAAAGCAAGTAGAAGTCCTCTAACTCTGCTATTGCCGTTCCTTCTCTATCCCTTCTTTTCTTCTCTCCCTCTCTCTATTGAGAGTGGCATTAAAAGACGATAGACAGTAGCAGAGAGTAGATATGCCTATGAGGATTTCCAAGAAGAAGAAGAGAAACAAACAACAAGAAGGAAAAGAAGTCTTTCTTTGATGTACTGGAGGACAAGGAGCCAATACGGAGACACATGTTGTCAGAAAGAAAAAACGAAATATTCTGCTGCAAGAGATCTCCACTCACATCGCTCTTCGCATGCAAAGATAAAGATGAAATCTCCCGTTGTCGCTTGCTTCTCATCTTTTGAAAAAGACGGTATCCATACGATTGCCGTATCTCTATCTCTTCAATCACGAAAACCTATCCCCGAAAAACCCTAATTCTATGTCTGTTTCTCTCTATCGCTGCAACACCACCCATACATATGTATATATATATATATATATATATATATGTATATATACACATAGAGATCAATATATATATATATATATATATATATATATATATATATATATATATATATGCAGAGATGTGGTGAGAGAACTGGCTGCAAGTGACTCCCGTGTAGTTCTAGAGACTCTAGGTAGATGAGTATTGTGGGTGTATGATTGAAGGCCCATAACGGACGTTTTATTATCATTATATTCGTGAACTACAGATCGATTGTCCACACATTTTTTCTCCATATAAAAGTGCAGCTCTTTCTTCATTTTTCTCTTCTTCCTCTTCTCGGGAAACGCAGAAGGAGAGACTCTCAAGACTCCGTTTCCGTGTCTCTCTTTACCTCTTTCTACAGGTAGGCTCGTTCTTTCTGATTTTACGCCTCTACATCTTTCATCCTTTGATTTCCACACGCAGATGGGAGAAATATAAATTGAACATCTGCTTGAGGAAGTAGATGTTCAAACGCAGGTATAGATAGAGAAGAAAACTGTTGCAGAGGCTGTTTCACTCTAGCTTGATTGTAAAGAAAGTAGACAAGTGGCTGTGGGATGTGCAAAAACTTCCTCAAGTATTTTCTTCGTATCTCTCTTCCGTTCACTCCTCTAAAAAGAAAGAGCGTTTCTCTGCGAAAAGCGACTTCCTGCGACAAGAAATGCTGAGAAACAGCAACGCCGACACTCACGAGGAACCCAGACTGCCTCATAACCTCATTCTCACGTCTCTTTTGCGGTGTACATACCACACTTCTTCTACACGTCGACCTTCGCAGACATTACAATAAAAAATGAAGATCAAATGTTAAAGTCGACACATCAACCAGCGTCTTCTCTTTCCCTTCACCACCAGACACCGAGCAGCACATTCATATACATATTTATATATATATATATATACATATATTTATATATAGGAATTAGCAGACACAGTCTTTTCCATTATGCTGTGCCGTTCATGCACCCACCGGTGGAATACGGCTAAAACTCCATTTGTGTCTTCGAGATGACCACACAACAGACGTATAAGTTGAAGTTCACAAAGTGATGCTCGCGTAGAGATCCTCCCACTGATAGGTGCCCTCACATCTAGAGACTTGCAAGGAACTGGATGAAACCTTGAGAAGAAGCGATAAGTGAAAGAGACAGATAACATGTAGACTGCTGAATATATATATATATATATATATACATATACTTATATATAGGTGGAGAAGACTTGCAACATCCTCTATAAATGAGTTTGTATGTGCGTAAGAGTATACGATAGCGTTTAACACAACCAGGCAGCTGTAACTGTTTCTCTCCAAGAATACACACGGAGCGCGAAAGCTGACTTTGCCATCGTCAGAGGACATCGAGGGCGTCCTGCTCGGGCAAAATATACACAAAATATCAATATTCACATATTCAAATATATTTGTATAAATATGCTAGGGGACATGTGTACTATCTATATATTTGTGAGCACACGTACAACAGCAAGTGTGATGCTACGAGCATGTCTGTGCAGATATAGGTGGACAAGAAATAAATTTCACCCTAACTCTGCAACAGAAAGAAAATAACCTGGCACCATATCATTAGACTTGCCTAGCTGTGTCTCCTGCGGTAGGAAAGCATCAAACAACAGTCCCCTGTTCATTTCGAGGGTACATCTGACCAAAAACGGTGAACGTCTTACCATCGAATTCCATCTCACACGCTGCCATGTTTCTCGTCTTTTCAGGTCAGATTAACAGTGAAATTTAAAGCTCTTACCAAAGAAATTCAGGTAGCTATGGACACACCGGCAGACATGTTTCAAGAGTCAGGTTCTTTGGTGTTTTTTCCAGACTGCTACCTGCTCAGACAGAAGGAAATCGAAAGGGGTAAAAACATGCGTCTGTGCTGCAAAGAAAAGTAATTACTTGCACATTGGTCCCCGTTAAAATGCAGCGTAAATAAGGAAGTAAGTCTCTAACTCGCAGACGGAAGAAAACGACCGCAGTAAAGGTGCAGACTGCAACTACGCGTACACCAAACTGAACATACCCACCCTTTTGCACATCTACACGCTCAACATGTAGTCATTAATTTATTTATCTATCAATCTATCCAGATATATATGTATATATATATATACTACAGATGTTCATTTATCCATATAGACACACATATATGAAGACATTTGTGTGTGAAGACGCAAATGTACGTACTCTTGCGCGACTCCACGTAAATTTGTTTGCGGGGACGACGTTGTGGATGTCAACCACGTGCAGTAGTTGTGTGAGATTTTCTCTGTGTCGAGTCAGACGCTACGTTTAGGGGACAATCTTTCAAAGGCCCAAACAGGAGCCGCGTGTACTCCTTCCACACGCATATCTACGCATATCTACAGGCAGGAAGCTGAAAACCAAATACATGTGTACATGTGTCCACACTCGCCGTTGCATTTTTGGATGAAATACCGCCTGTACGGTGCGTTGTGTAAAAGTGTTTAAATCTGGATGTACACGTCTCCACGAAGACAGCCACAAATTCGTTCCAGTTTAACGACTTTTTCTGCCTCAAATTCCATAATCCATTCGAAAATGATACGTTTTTTCCTCTTTCTCTTATTCTTTATGATTTCAGAGTGATTTTGTCCAGGAGGAGCTGCATTACATTCTTCATGACAGGTTGACCTCTGCTAGTGCGCGCAACGAGTTGCCGTCGGTGTTTCGCCCTTTTTCGCCGACAAATTTCTCTTTCTCTCTCTGCTTTTTGTCTTTCCTCCTCTCGTCGTTTCCTTTCTTCTTGCTGTGCAGCTTTGCGCCGAGTTGCTTCCTTCATTGCGTTTCGAAACGGATAGAAAACACCTTTAGGTAACGACCGCTGCGACTCACTCGAGTCCCCTGCATCTCTACACACAGAAACTGGCGGCTGCCCTTGTGACTCACCCTTTTTATTCCTTAATCTCATTTCTTCTCTAATCATTCCATTCAACTCCCTCATCCTTCTGTTCGGACACTCATCTGAGGTCACTGCCACCGAAGTAGATGCATCTACTACGCTACCTTGAGCGGCTTTCTTCAAACCAAAACCTTTTACGATGCATTTGCCTTTCGTTTCTAGAAAGTCCGCAGCGTGCCTTTTCCTTGTTTCCTCCTCTTTTTCTTCCGAAAAGAAGTGCTCTGCTTGACATGTGGCGACCGACTGCGGTGAGTAGGAGGCCAATCGCCTTGACTTTATTCTTCGACCACTAATTGTCTCCACTTCTCTCAAGTCATGATCTGAATGTTCAACCTCCACTTCTTCACTGTGTTCTTCTTCATCTTCACCGTGGTGTAGTTCGTCGTCTTTACCGTTGCGTGCTTGTTGGTCTTGTTCTTTTCTCTTCTTTGCACGTTTCCTTTTTGTTCGCGTGTTACTATCATCGATGTCTCCTTCGGCTGCGGTAGAAAAGCGGGTCGCCTTCTGCTTTCTCCAGAAAGAGAAGTCTGATTCCTGTTCTTTTGGAAAAGCCACAATGTCCCTCCCGTTCATTTTACCTACATTCTCGTCTACAATGGAATGAACTGCAGCAGTACTTCTTCCTGATTCTTTTTCCCCGACAGCAACAGCATTAACCTTTTTCCGTGCACGACCTTCTTCTTCCACGTTTCTTTCTTCCTTTTTATACAAAGGGTTGTAAAGTTTTTCTAAAAATTCCTCGGGATCAGCAGCGAGTGACCCACAGTCTTCGGAGAAACACGCTGCAGAAGGAATGTAAGGACGCTGTTTTTTCCAACTTCCGTCTTTTTCTGTCACTTCTTGGAAATTAGTCGAGTATCCTGGTTCGCCGTCTTCTTCCACGCCTTCTTCTTTTCTGCGCTGCCTCTTTAGAGCAGCCCGAGCTCTGATGTCTCTCAACTTTTTCTCGTGGCTCCATCGCTGACTTCTGTCTTTAAGGTTAATCCACTGTCTTTTATTCTTCTTCGTCTTCTGCCCTACTATTTTCTTCTGCATTGTAGCAGAGAGCACACTCGGTCTATGAGACATTTTTTTCTTCGCTGATTCCTGAAACGCAACACGTATCGCACCTGCTGAAAACACCAAACCGAACGCACTTTTCCCTGAATCTTTAAAAGCTCTCCCTTCTCTCTTTGTTTCGATAGGGAAACTGTTGTGGTCTCTTTCCCAAAGAACCTGTGTGGGTATTTGACCTCTGTCTGGTTAACAAGATGAAGAAATTTCCGTCGTTCGCAGAAGGTAAGAAGCCCCGCGCTGGGCTGAAGAAACGATCTCTCCTGCTGTTTTTTTTCTTGCTAATGTCTGGCAATTCCTTTTCAAAATTGCAGAAGATCCTTCTTCAAGGAAAAGTTTGTAGACAGAGATGCAGCAGAAATACTGCTGCTAAAAAATTACACGGATATCTTACGAAAGTGCTGTTGCTATAGCGTTAACTACCGAGAGGCGTTCCCTGACCGAAGTGGCAACAATAAAGATGGAACTTGCAATTCAAAAGAAGTGATACTACCGAATACACTGATTTCAGAATTTTGCCAAGGTGCCACTACGTCCGTCCTAAAATGAAAACGTACAACGTTTTATTTCTCCCGATGGTGAGATTATCAATGCTTCACCGAATCAAAACGTCTGGGCAACGAAAGCAATTTCCTTGTATTCGCAAGCCCCTCGTATATGAGGCAAATACGAGAACTTGAATTTGTAGATGTGTTTCGCGGTCGTGGGAACGAAGAATAGACAAGCAAGCAGGGAGACGGCCTCTCTTCGATCACCATACTTGCATGTACTCTAAAGTAACTTCACGGATGAAATGAGGAGTCCGGTGGCTGAGTTGGCATCTAAAGATTCACAGCTACGGCAGAAAGTACAGATACGAATTGAAATGGACAACGAGGGTGTCTTAATGCGTAAACAAAAACATGCCAAGGTGAGGAACAGGTCAGGAGGGCGTCAATAAGAAAGCAGAACAAGACGATCACCACGTGAAACTCGCCTGCACGATAGACACGAAGCCTCATTTGGCCTCAATATGGAGAGACAATACCTCTCAAGAAGCAGACATTCGACTATGTGGGAAGAACCGGTGTGAAAAGTCCCCAGGGACCACGTAAGGACGAGGTTGTTCGCTCACGGCAACTCAAAGAACCGTGTAACAAATGGCACCGGAGAAGGCGGTATCAGGAGTGTCAACCATGAAATAGCACGAGTGAAAAATTCTGGAAAGAAAGGTGTCACATGCTCCACACGTAACTCCAGTCTTTCGAAATTGCAATGCATATAACGAAAACGACCCTTCTCATGTGCGAGGTAACCGCCTGAGCGCTCGGGCTGGAGGCACTCTTCGCAGGAAAATAGCTGCTTCTTCTCTGAAACCCACAACGTAACTCAATTTTTCACCTGCAGATGGTGGTGAGTTCTTTATAAGAATCAGAAAGCTTGCAGAAACAGCTGTAAGTCGCTTCGCGTTCGTGCGTAGTTTGCAACACATCGCTTCAGCATGCGCCGCATGTGGAAGATCGTACCCGAATAAGTCAACAAAAGCTGGATGTTTATCATTTTGAGGCATATCTTCGTCGCGATTATGTGTATAAAATGTTGGTTACTTTCTTTATTTCCCACCAGCCTCTCAGATTTCCAAACAGCTTAACTCACTTATCTATCTCTTCGACGCCCTGTAGCCCTCATGCGTACGGCTCCTGATATACCTACGGGACTGCCTGGCAACATAAGAATTACCTCCACGCATGATGTCTATTTATTTATAGACAGAAGAATCATCTGGTTTTGTGGAGTTCTGAACGTGCTTAATAAACTTTTTGTTGCCCTCGTGTATAAATATTAATGGCACTCACTTAATATGATACGTGCAGTCGCATCTGGCGCACCATCAACTTTCACCTCCGCAGTGCGATAACGGCATCAGTTTTCAGTTTAACATTGTTGTTCTTTTTTAGTGGAATAGGTACATTTTGATTAAAGCTAGGGTAACTTTGCAATTTGCTGCTCAGACTTGTAAACTATTAGTATCAATCACATGAATAGCGACTAGTGTTGCCAGGAGGGTAGCGTGCTTACCTGCCTTCACGGCATTCGCTTGAAAATTGTGCTATATTTCCCTAGTCCTTCAGCTGCTCGTTTCGAGGAAAAACACAGAACAGCAAGTATGTCCTTCCACTGCCATTTTTCCATCATGCACGTTAAGAACTCTATTCCTGTACAGTGAAAACACTTCCCTTGTACGGTATGTGCACAGTAGATGGCTGAAAACTCGTATATTATCTTCTAAAGTAGGACCCGTGTACGAGGAGCTACTGTACCGTCGTTGTTGTCTGCTGCGGAAGCGGCTTCGATGCATAGCTTCCAGGACGCTTATCTCCTTATATCTGTTATGAAGTGTTTTCTGGAAAGGTAGAATACTTTTCAAACTTTTATTTAGACGGTGCTGCATCAACCTGCGTGTGACGACACGTTCGCTATAGAACTTGGCTTCGATTTCTCCGCGTAGCGAATATATGTGAATTTTTCTACATCATCGTGGTCAGCTGTGCCTGTTCCAAAGGTACGTATACTTAATTTTGCTGCAAGGGGGAGTCATGCAACCGCTTTTTTCCTCACCAGGATGGAGTTTATCAACATTATACTTTACACTAACTGATATTTTGAAACTTGTTGTCTACCTTATTGCTCCTACGACACCACCTAATACCTTCTTCCGTCAGGCGACAAAAAATTCTCCTGCTAGTTTCACTCCTTCCACTGCTATTACGAAGCATATATATACTTGACTACATGAAGAGGAGGATAAAAGTAGTACTGGTCTACATAGCGCTCTACCATGTAATCGCTCACCCATGAAGACTGAGGCACTGTCTGAATGCACTAAGGAAAAGGCCTGTAAATATGCAAATCTTTCCACAGAGGAACTGCGTACGTCGACGCGTAATTGTTCCAATACTCTAGACTTTCCGAACCGCACATGTGTACCCAGAAAGACAAGATGTTCATTGTTGTTTGTTTAGAGAGGACCTTGCACATTTCAGTTCGCTATGTCTCACACGTAGTTTTATGCGTGCTCGTGAAAAATCTAGACTTCCTAAAAGGGAAAGGATTTCTGTCAGTTGAGGTCAACCTGGAGTGCACGATACGTTCGTAGGGTTACTGTCGAATACTTCAGATCAACTGTGTGGGGAAGAAACGCTATTATTCGGTGCTTTTTGTATGTTTCACTTGGGTTAGATGCCTCCAAGGAGTTCTATTCTTTGCTGATAACTTGTCTGCGTCAGAGGATCGCGAAGAAGTTGCAGACGCCATCAAGCCTGTGCCTGTTTAGCAGTACTTCACGCCCTTGGTAGTAGCAAATAAAATACGTATGTGCAGAAGCCATTTTTTTTTCAAACGTCGAAAACGATGAGGACGATGAGGAGAGAAAAGAAGACGTCTAGGTGTAGATCGGTGGTCTTTCTCCAAATACCCCACCCGCAAATGCATGATTGAATTAAAAGCACGTCTGCGTCTAACGCTCAAACCAGCGTCCTCTGTGCTTGCGCGAGCGCCGCAATATTTTCGAAAGGACACAGCGACAAGAGCGATTTTTAAATACATGAACTAGTGCTTGTAAACCTTGTCGCAGGCGGAACAGAAGCTACATACTTACGCTTTAGGAGGACGCACTGCTCTTTTGCGTTGTGCATTGCCTATTAGTCTTGGCTGAAGAAAAAATGTCTACGTGTTAGTGAAAGTGTGTACAAGCGCGTATGCACCCGAGTTTGCATCCCTGTGTGTCTTCCTCCTTCCTTTGAAACTGGCCCGTGGACCTTTACATTTACCCCCACTCCTTTGAGTCAAAACTGAATTATACGTGGATGCTCGAAAATATCCTCCATGCCTTCTTGTGTATCCGCGCCTATCACGTAAGCAACTCAGAGTTCAAGCCGTGCATGTCTCTGACTACGTAGATCTCTTATCTCCGAATAACCTAACGCTATTCTTCACGTATTAACGCGTTATATCTGGTCTGCAGGGAACGCTCATGTGCTTCCCCCGACCGTCACAACTATTCCGCGCGCGACAGGGAGCTGCTGTGGATTCTCGCGCCTCTGCACTAGCAAAAAAGCTCTGTGTGTATGTAAAACCTTTTACTAGATCACATATTCCAGCTGTTTCGTTATGTTTCGAGCCGTCTTCTCTGCTCGAATGACAAGGCCACCGTAGCTGCGATGATACCGCACGTTTACTTCGAGTGACAGGGAGATACACTGGTAGCAGCATTCTTACTGGTTGAAGCAGTGGAACAAGGAAGCACAATTGTGATTGTGGTCCAATATTAGAAGAGCACCGCTGGCAAATTGTGCTACGTTCTTGCACATGGAGTTAAAAAGAGTTTGTACAAACTTAGAAGGTTGCAGTTTTGTTCGAGCACGGTAACTCTATACTGTGTTGGTCGTGTCTGCAGTATCTGCGGAGTGCCAACGAAGTGAAGAACAAGCAAAAGACGCTGAAATAGTGTGTACGATATGAGTCGACCAAGAACGCAGCTACGTCGTAACTTGTTGTCTGGTCACACTTCACTGCGTTGCACCACAGTATGCACTTTCTTCTCATAACGATCCCTGCATTCACAGATGAGGCTGCGCGCAGAAGACGCAGAAGGGCGAAGGGAAACGCGGGTATATATATGTAGCTGACTATGGTTTCGCTTGTCAAAAGGCTCGCAAAGTTACGAGCAGTGAAATTGTATAACGCTGAGACTAAAAGCTTATCTTTTGATGTCGCCCTGGCGACTAACTGTCCATCAGCGCGGCTTTCGCGGCACAATTTGGTGGAAAAGTTCAATGAGGTCCATTCCAAAGTGCGAGAAATCGGCCTGGCATGACTGTTTGCAGCACTCCCGTTGGAGTAGAGAAGCGAACTCATATGTGAGCATGTGGAAATGAACGTCGGTTTCGTAGCAAATGGAAAAACGCTATGATACCATGAAAAGACTTCATTGCGTAGATTTGATATCTTCTCGAAATGTTTCTCCGCACACAGCTGAAATCGCGTAGAGTCGCACCTTTCCGCCGCCGCGCAGGGGGTCCCAAACTTATCAGACTCGGGTATCTGGGCCGTTTATTGCCTTCCCGCCCACCGCGATGTGTTGATGGAGGCCACTCTCTACTTTTAGATCAAAAAGCGCGAAAAAAGGCGGCGTACTGATCTAGCTGGACACAGCTGCTTTCAACGTGTCTTCGGCTGCTGACGACGGGGCACATTGTCTGGCTGTGTGTTTACTGCTCCGTTGCTGAAACCCTTGACCACCAGCACACGGCTTTTTCGTCAGCTTCGCGAATAAGGCGCGTATTCTTCTTTTAAAGCAATTCTTTCAGAGAGTACACTGGCTGATCATTTCTTTTCGCGTATTCACACCAAAGCGTGGCACGGGTGACGTTCGTTCCTGTTTTCGTGCCCTGCAACAAAGGGATGTCCCGCTGCCGTTGGAGGGGTCCCGCTGCCGAATACTCTTGAGCAAGTACCTTTGCACCGGCGGGATTTTGATTGTCGCCTTTCAAACAACAGTATTTCTTCTTCAGAAACGCTGAAAAAGAGAGTTTGTTTCACGATTGCATACCTTTTTCGTCGAACGACCATTTCTGCAGAGGCGCTCTTGCCGCAGGAAGTGACTCAAATTGTTTCACACCAACAGTATACATGCGCGTAGGCGTATGTGAGTACATTCATTTGCTTGATCATGTAGAAACACACAATCCATCACTAAAAAGCAGAAGCTGTCAGTATTCCAGTCGGATATTTTAGCACTCTTTCCACACCGCTGGCTGGCTCTCGCCGGAAAAGCTTCGTTTGAGATAATCAATTTCTCCGCGTGAGACATGAGAAACTAGTGCTCGCCTCGTGAAAGCAAAGCGTATCAGTAGCTTTTTTATATCATTATCGACGGCCGACATGACTGACTTCTCTATTCCAGCGTCCGTCCGTATGGCGCACTATTCGCGGACTGTTTTCGAAGCCTTAGCGACCGAATACATCTCTTTAGTTCGGAGTTACTCTTCTTTCTTCACGTTTATCCCACATGAAAAAAAAAATTCTTCTACTCTCTGGTGGCCTTTCCATACCATATGATACGTGCCACAAATCAGGTTTGCTCACACTCCCAATCTTCCTGTTTTAATCTATTTTCCCGTCTCAAAGTAAGAAGAATACCAGTATGTGGCGGCGTGGAAACCTGTATCACGTACAGAGGGCATCACTGACTCACCATAGCAACTTCAACATCAACAGCAGAAGCAGCGGCCCCACCAGCAGTAGAAGAAACGGCAAAAGCTTCAATGTGAGCGTGCACTGCAACGAAGATGGAAGGTATGGAGTTCAAATCACATAACACCAAATTCTAAACACAGCAGTTGAAGCTGTAACGAGATAAGCATTAGCTGGGTTCCTAGCAGCACGAGCAAAGCTGCAAAGTTTTTCTACACTCCTACACTCCAGCTTCAGTATCAAACTTCTGCATTCCTCCCCACCCGCAACACACGAGAAAGCCACATCCAACCACATTTCACCAGCAGCAGCAATAGCAGGAGCGCTAATCTTTCAGAGCATGGGCTCCAGTAGCAGAGCAGAGCAGCAGATAGAGCGTCAGATTCCCCAGCGTCTAACAGCAGCCGCAGCAACATTCGTTGACATCTGCTTCACGCATCCCGATACATGCTCCTCTTTTTCTTCTTCTTACCAGTCATAGGGATTTCTCTGCTTGGTGGGGCTGACAGCTTGAACACAGTACCGCAGCAAGTGTGCAGTAGAGTAGATGTGAGGAGTAGAAGTATGGGCTTCTCGTAAATGCTCGTATAAGAAGCGCTTCTGTTGGGGTGTCCGGGAGAACTCACTACCCCATGCAGCAGCAGCAGCAGCACTGTGAATGCAGCAGAAATGCCTTACAACAGCAGCAGTAGCCTTATACATGGATATGTCTATGTATTATCTGATTCGTAGAAAAGATGGTTGGTCCTGCTGCTGCCAAACGCTGCTCCAGTCCTTTTTCGCCGCCCCCTCATCTTTCTCTTAGAGAAGCTTCATCATCATCTTCTGCTGCCTTCTGTTCGTCCTCTCCTTCAACAAAAGACCGCTCCAGTGCGCTGCAGCAGCAACTTCCTTCTTCTTCTACCCGCAGAGATATCCATGATTTGTCTCTTACCCTTTCTCAAAGACTCGGAAATTGCGAGATAGCTTCGTCGGGGTCTGCAGCAGCAGCAGCTGCTGCTTCTCCTGCCGCAGCTCCTGCTGCTGCTCTCCTTGTCTCTCCTGCTGCTGCATTCGGTGTGTCAGCAGCTGCTGCTTCTCCTGCCGCAGCTCCTGCTGCTGCTGCTGCTGCTCTCGTTGTCTCTCCTGCTGCTGCATTCGGTGTGTCGCCTCCTGCTGCTGCTGCTCTCGGTGTTTCTCCTGTTTGTGGTGAACGCTGTCCTCTTCTTTCTTTTCCTTACTTCAAAGGGAAAGATATTCCTGCACTTGATAGCAGCAGCAGCAGCAGCAGTAGCCCACCAGCAGGAGTGCTGCATCTGCCTCTGCAGGAGACCCCTGCTGTCTGCTCGAAACACCACAGCAATGGAGACGCTGTCGGCGCTGCAGGTTCTCCTGGCCTCTCTGCTGTCTCGTCTCTTCGCCCGTTTTCTGCTGCCTCTCCTAAAAGTTTCGCACCTCCTGCAGCAGCTTCCCTTCCTCCTGCTGCTGTCTTCTTCCCCTCCTCAACGTCTCCTATCTCACCGAGGTCGAGTTCTGCTGCTGCTGCTGGCGTCGGCCGCATGTCTCCGTCCGCAGCAGCAGCAGCTGCACCAGGCTTCCCTGCGTATGATGCAGTTTGTGCTGCTGCTGTTGCAGCACAGCAGCAACTCGAGCAAGCAACTCGCGCAGCCCGCACTGACGCGCAGGCTGCAGCAACAGCAGCAGCACAAACTGCTGCACATGCTCGGCGCCTCTGTAAAGGAGATGTAATGTCTTCTTCTCCTCCTCTTCCTCCTCGCTTGCATGCACTCTATCTCGACAGAGAAAGACGAGTACTGCGGACTGCTGACGCGTTGAGGAACTGTTTCTCACCTTCATCAACGCCAGCGACAACTCCCCACCATCGCCCTTCTCCTGCTCTAAGCGCTGCTGCTCTTCCTCCTGCAACTGGTGCTGTTGCTGCTCCGAAAAATGCTGCTGCTGCTGCTGCACGCGTGGGTGCTGCTGCTGCTGCTGGAGGTGGAGGTGCTGCTGCTGTCGTGCTGCAGCAGGGAGGTTTGCGTGAGAGTGACGACGCAGCAGCAGAAGGGGAGGCAGGAGCAGCAGACACCTCAGCAGCACATGTGAAGACAGCAGAAGAGAGTGCAGCCGACGCAGAGAGTGCCGAGAAAAGAAACGTCAAGCTTCAGCAAGAAAGAGAAGAAGGAAGGATGTTTCTTCCCGTTTCTGCTGCCCGCAGCAATCGCGTCTGTAGCAGCCCTGTGGAAGAGACACTGCGCGAGGACAAAGCATCGCTGCTGCTGCTGCTGCCCCACGAGCTGCAGCAGGCGAAGGAGATGCAGCAGAAGCAGCAGCAGCAGCCGAAGGCTCTGACGTGGACGCCAGAAGACCTTCAGGACAACAAGAGTAAGCAGCAGCAGCAGTAGATCAGCGCGAGATGCACAAGCACCTCATTCTCCTGCCTTCTGCAGCTGCTGCAGGACGTGCTGCTGCTGCTGCAGGAGGAGGAGAAGGAGGAGTTACCGCTGCTGCTGTCTGACGGTCTTTCTTTGCGTGTCTGTGGGGAAAAGCAGAGAAAGAAGAATGGTCTTGGGTTCATGCAGCGGAACGCAGCATCAAAGGCGTTGAAGTTCGAAGCAAACAAGCTCGCATGCATGCGACAGCAAATTTCCTTCCATTCTGATCTCCACGTAGACGTAAAGAAGAAGAAACACCTAAATATCTCTACATATGTCTATCTATCTGTCAGTCTCGATCCATCTGTGTATAAACATATATATATATATATATATATATATATATATATATATATGTATATACATATACATGTATATCTACACATTTGTATGGGAAAGTGTTTTTCGTTCATCTCTGTAATAAAACTCCACTTGTTGGTCTCTCTGGTCTTTTTTCCTTCATCTCTTCAATACCTCTCGATGTATATATACCTCTGTTCTTTTTTTCTCTCGTATATCTGTTTTCTTTCTTCATACTCTCTATATTTTTTCGTTCCCTTTTCATTCTTCCTTTCTTCTCTGTTGATAGCTTTTTAGAGTGTTAAAGAGTTTTATTCCCGTCTCGTTTCGTGAAAGAGTCCCCCACCCTGCTGACGTGACCGCTGAGAGTCTCTCCCCCCTGCTAATGTTACCGCTGCTTCTTTTCTTCTTTTCCTTCTTTCTCTCTGCCCCTCGCTTCTTCTAAACTGTCTTCTCCATCCACAACGAAAAAGAGAACCAAATATATATATATATATATATATATATGAGCTGGAGAGAGATGGAAAGAATCAGAGTATATATAGAGAGAGTTACTCTATTATAGGCAGATACGCGAGAAGAAGGAACAACAGCGACAAACAGAAAGGACGTCTTCGCGAAGGAGAGGAGCTCTACCACACAGAGAAACAGCAACATCTCTCTTTCCTTCTCTTTCTATCTCTCTCTCTCTCTCTCTCTCTCTATATATATATATATATATATATACGTTTTCAAGAGAGACATATAGAGAAGTTTAAAAAAGTGTATTAGTGTAGACACAGGATTCGAGACGTGTCATCTAAACACCTCGACGACAAGACGCAGCTGTAGAAACAGATCTATACCTCCCTATCCAGGCCAGTATGCATATATATGTATATATATACATATACACATATATATACATATATATATATGTATATGTATGTATATATGTGTATGTATGTTCGTGGGGGGGAGTTTTGAAGTGTCGGTTTGTGGAGAACTCTTCTTTTCGTTCTATGTTAGAACATATACAAAGAAATACGTAATAAAGAAATCTTTACTGTAAAAAGAAGATATCTACTGAAAAACGAAGATATAGTGCAGGAAAAGCGCTTTCCTCTGAGAGAGAGGAGAAGATGTTTTTTCGTCGGTTCGTGCGTGTGGATGTGGGTGTATACAGAAACGAAAGAAGTCGGAGAGAAAGAGACAAGAAGAGAGAGATTCACGGCCGAAGGACAAGACAGAAAAGAAGAAAAGGCAAAGGAAGAAAAAGAAGAAGCAACATCGCTCAATCCCCAGCAGACGACGCAACGAGACGCGGGAACATCAATGCTCGACAACACTCCCGCTTCACAACACGTATGCTATAAACACTTCATCTGTTCTTTCTGCCTCTTTTTCAAATGCATTTCTCCGTTCTACTTCTCTTATTTTTGACAATCTTTCTTTTTGTCGACTTCCGTCGTCGCCGAACGACTGCGATGCTTCTCTGTCACTCCTCCATCTTCCACTTCACATATCTCTATCTATGTATATATGTGTGTACGTATGTATATAATATCTATGTACATGCTTATAAGTATATATGTATATATGTAGAATGAGAAAGAGAGAGGATAGGCTTCTATACAGCAGTGTGAAGACGAAGAGATGTGTCTTTCTTTGTCTCTTTCTTCGTTGAGAAATCAAACTTCCACTTTCAAGATAAGGGAAAAGCACATCTCTTGGTGCCTGGGCTGAAAGGGAGACTACATGTATATATGTATATATCTACGTGCACAGAGATGCATATATATGTATACACAGACTAGAGGGATATATAACTCTGTATAGAGATGTGTCTATATGCATATACTTGTGTGAATGTGGATTTCTGTGTCTACTACTTCGTCTCTCTCTCTGCATAGTTATCTGCGTCTCGCGTTGTAGAGTTGAGCAGCTGTTTTGGAAAAGAGAGAGAAAAGAGAGACGCGAAAGCAGAAGACAACGACTGCTATGATGGTGTTGAATGCAGGGAGAGAAACTGTTCAGGAGAGAAAACATATTCGATTCCTACGTCTTAAAAAAGAAGGTGGGGCTGGTGCCTGGGGAGATGTTTTCATTGCCGTTGAGAGAGCGTCAGGGTTGCAACGCGCTGTCAAACGCGTTTCGAAGAAGTAGGTATTTGCTGCTCTCTCTTCTCTCTACATGTCTCTGTCTCTCTGTCTCTCTCTCTCTACATATCATTATACATACATATTTATATATATATATATGCATATTAAACTGTGTATATCTCTCTCTATATATATGTCTCTATATGTATCTCTCTATAGTTTTTCCTCTCTATACATATGTATGTAAATCTTATGGAGTGTCTCTCTCTGTTTACATCTCTCTTTATATTCATTCTTCACTCTACACATTTATATAGATCTCCATATATATAAATATTTATTTATCTCTCTTTCTCTCTTCATATATATATATATATATATATATATATATGTGTTACTCTGTCTATATACATATACACATATACATACGTATATATATATATATATATTTATGTACAATTCTTTGAATCTGTATCTGTCTGTATTTTTTTTCTGAGCCGTTGGAGATGAATGGAGGTGAACATGCACGTGACTTTGGGGTGTACGTACACCCTGCCTTTCAAGTGAAGAGTCTTTGCTACCCTTCCCACACGTCTTCTACGCTGTGTTTCTGGCTGCTCTGTCTCTGCTATTGCAGAAAAACAGCCGCAGTCAAACAAATTTTAAATGAAATGCGAATGCTGCGCACCCTCGATCACCCTGGCATCATTCGGATGTACGAGGCCTATGATGACTACGCCTACATCTACCTCGTACGCCGTCTCTCTCTCTCTCTCTCTTTGTTTCTCTCTTTTTCTCTCTCTCTCTCTTTTATTTTCCTCTCTCTGTTACTCTCTCTGTTTCTCTTTCTCTGTTTCGCTGTATTCACTGTGTATTTCTCTTTCTCTTTCTCTCTCGGCGTCTCGTCTCTCTTTCTGTCTCCCTCTATGCGTATCTCCACCCCTCTGTCTCTCTTCCCCCCTGTCTTCCTCGTGTCCGTCTGTGCAGCGAGATATCTGCAGTTGCCTTGATGCCTTCTTCTCTTTCTTCTGTATCATTTTCATCGGCACATCCTTCACTCTTTGCGAACACAAATGTCTAGAAGAGTCTTCTCTGCTGCTGACTCCTGGCTCCTGTGTGAACTGTTGTTGGGTCTCGTCTCTCTCGTCTGCTCTTTCGCTGAGCTTCTGCTGTTGCGGGGAGGCTGTCTCCTCGTGAAGCATCGCGTCGCGTCTCCCTCTGCTGCTGCTGCTGCTCCCGCAGGTGATGGAACTCTGCAGAGGCGGTGATTTATACGACGTGACGCTGCAGCGTGCATGCGGCCTGCTACAGCAGCAACCCCCCAACAACGCAGCAGCAGCAGCTGCTGCAGGAACAGCAGCAAACACCTTTCTTCTTCCTCCTCCTGGTTTTTCTTCCGCTTCTCGTCGTCCCCCTCTGCACGTGCAGCAACAGCCCTTCGATGAATTCAGCGCCGCGGTGCTGCTGCAGCAGGTCTTCTCTGCTCTGCGCTACTGTGCCCTACAGAGGCATTGCACATAGGTCAGTCAATACACATATATACATATATATATGTATATATACATGTATATATATGTGCATGTGTATTTAAGTATGTGTATGTTTATGAATGCGTATGTATGTTTGTGTATATGTGTCTGTCTGTCTATTTCTATAAATCTATATATATATATGTTTTCTTTCTTTTTCTGTGTATGTGATGGGGGGGAGGGGAGGAGTGGGGTGACAAAGAAAGAGAAGAAGAGTGAGGGGAGAAAGAGAAGAAAGAAAGTCGTGCATTCTTTTGTATTTCCAGTGAAGGAGATGTTCTGTGCTCATTCAGAGATATAAAACCAGAAAATCTTCTGCTCATGAGTCCGAATTCATTCAAATTGAAGCTCGTCGACTTCGGAGTAGCCTGCAGCTACTTCTCTCCATGTGGGGCAGCAGCAGCAGCAGCAGAAGTGCTGTTTTCACCGCAGACAGAAGCGCTCTGGAAAAACCACTGCTGCTGTCTCGTCTCACTCTTGCATCTGCTGCTTCTCTGGTCTTTCTCCCGACACCCCCACAAACCCGACACCAGCAGCAGCAGCAGCAGAAACAGCAGCACCAGCAACAGGTGACACAGCAGCAGCAGCAGCAAGGGAAGCAGCAGCAGTAGCAAGCAGGTGACCCAGTAGCAGCTGCTGCTGCAGTTGACCGAGCACATCTGCAAGAGAGCAGCAGAAGCGGTGTGTCTGGTGTACGTACACCGGAAAACAGATTCGCAAACCAGGAGAGAAATGCAAACCGAGATGTCACCCCAGGGGTTGTCCAGCCTGCTGGGCATGCTACTGCTGCTGCTGCAACAGCGCCTTCTAATGGTTCGCGAGGCATTTGCTGCTGCTGCTGCTTGGCGTCTCGCGGTTCTGTGGGGTCGCAGCAGATGCATCAGCATCTGGAAAGAATTCCTTCTTTCTTTTTTCTTCGCAGGAACTACCTGTTTTGCAGCCCCAGAGGTTCTGCGGTTCGTTCTAAACTCTTCATCTTCTTCCTCTTCTTCTCTCGCTAACAACAAGCAGACTCAAGTGCCTTTACCTTCAGCTGCTGCTGCTGCTGCTTCTTGTCATCCCAGTGAAGAGGCACCCGAGAGAGCAGCAGCAGCAGCAGCAGGAATGCAGCAGCAGCAGCAGGAGGTCAAGGTGCTGGATCGTATAAAGAAAGCATCATTTCCCGCAGCAGCACCAGCAGCAGCAGGGACTTCTGAGAGGTGTTGTATTTCACCGCAGCAAAGCAGCAGAGAAGGAAGCAGCCAGAGGCAGTTTTTCAACGAAGAGAAAGGAGATGCTGCTGCTGCAGCAGCAGAGAAGCAGCAGCAAAACGATGTCACAGCAGCACCTGCAGCAGCGGCAGCGCTGTCTGCGAAAAAATATGATGTTGCATGCGTAGACGCCTGGAGCTGTGGGGTCCTGCTTCATCTTCTTCTTTCCGCGTGAACTCCCCTTCAATGGAGATACAGAAGAAGAAGTCCTGCAGCAGGTACTGCACTCCTCTTCTGCTAACATCACTCTCGTATACACGTACAGACCCCTCCATTTATGAACTGACGATGTAAATGAATGGTTTATATGTATATAATGCTTAGCTTGGAATTTTTTTCTATACAATTATATATATATATGTATATATATATTGTGGTCTGGAGAAAGACCTTTCTCGCGGAGGAGGTGTCTGGCTCTGTCTTTTCTCCCTGTGTGTATGGAGGTAAATTCATTGTCATCACATCTACTACCGTATATGTATACACATATATACGTAGATATATATATATATGTTTTGATTTTTCATATATATAAAAATATATATATGTATATTTTTGAATATATATTTATAGAAATAAGGCTCTGCGATATATATATATATATATTTCTCTCTTTCTCTCTATATGTATATCTCCGTATATATATATATATATGTATCTATAAGGAGAAAGATTGTGCCTTTTTGCGGAGGTGCATGGAACGAGAGAGCTAATGTATGCGTTTGCCTTTTTCTTTGTATTGAAGAAGGGCGTCTGTATGAAATATCTCGGCTTGGGGAGATTGTGGGTTGCTGTGAATGAGGTGTACGTACACCCCAAGCCCGGTATAACGTACACCACCCGAGAGAAAGACGTTGTTCTTTTGGGGTTTTTTTTCTGCACCGCTCTCCTCTCTACTGCAGATTGAACAGCCTTCAACACCGCTTTTCTGTAACCCTGTGTGGAGGGAGACCTCGACAGCAGCCAGAGATCTAATAGGACAGTTGCTGTCGGTGGATCCTGGAAGACGTTTGCGGCCTGCAGCAGCTTTGCTTCATCCTTTCTTTTCTCTTTTTCTTCCCCAAGCACTGCCTCTGCTTCTTGCGCTTCCTCTTCCGCAATTTTCTTCTTCGACTATATCTGCTGCTGCTGCTGCGCGAGACGATACAACAGCTGCTCCCTCCAGCTGCTGCTGCTGCTGCTCCAGTGCACGCAATTCTCCTCACCGCTGTGGAACTGCTCCCTCCACGCAGCAGCAGCAGCAGCCTTTCCTCCCCTCTCTCTGCACCTCCGAAGACACGACACCACCAGCTGCAGCAACAGCGACAGCAGCATCAGCAGCAACAGCAGCATCAGCAGCAAAAGCAACAGGAGGAACAAAGAAAGGAATCAAAGGATAGGAGATGTGAGAGAGC